>LPNX011103500.1:0-13932 GCA_001517045.1 Pseudotsuga menziesii
TTCTGACAGGCGAAATGGGCGGTTGCCCATTAAAGCGGAGGACCAGCGGTAAATAAAAAACGCGGCGTAACCTTATAAAATTTGAAATCCGGGTTATCAAACAAGCGTCGTAATGTGATTGGGTCCATAGACGAAAGTGAACAGTGCATTTCCGAACTTCTTCGGAGAAAAACGCCTTACGGCGTAAATATATATGGGAATGACCCTTGGTTTCCAAATTCCAAGGTGTCTCCTGGGCTCACAATGATTGCTCACATTTTCTCTCATAAATGTGAATAGTAAATAATGATACAATAATATGCCTAACCCTAAGGATTAGGTTTTCAACAATACCCCCCTTAATCTAAAGGGGTGTATATGAGTCCAAGCAGAGAGCTAAAATATTGAGAAGGACAACTACAAATGGCTCAAGAAGCCATTTGAATCAAAGGTTAGTAGAAGTTCATGTCTTCTACTAAATGGGTGGTTTTAATCCGTCCAGTGTTAGTTTTTGCAGATTAATTCAATTATGTATGATCTTTAACTCAAAGAATAACAAGCATAGCAAATCACAATAGACGCAAGAATTTTCCTTGGGAAAACCATAAAGGAGAAAACCCCGCAAACTTCTTCAGAGGTAGATTTGTCACTAATGCAATATCACAAAATGGAAAACCCGAGAATAAGAAGTCTTTTGCAGATCTCTCTCTCTTTCTCCTCTAGTGAACTTGTCCTCTCTCTCTTACTCATGTGAATTGAGTGAGTGAGTGTATAAATGAGGGAGGGTGCCTCCCTATTTATACACATCAAGTGCTTGACCTAAAAACTTACTGGGCCGACTTCCTGACCTAGCAGGGTCGACTTGTCTTTTGGGAGACTCAAAAATACATTTTACATTATTCTTTTTGGGGCGCTATTGCCCCAACTTACAACGGAGGTTTTACCTCAATGACCTTACATGACCAAACATAATAATGACATCCCCGAACGAAGGAAAAACATCTCCGACGGAGGTACAATAAAAAAATACAATAATAATATACAATAGAATATCTTCCAAAGTTACGTTTACAACAACACTCCCTCTTAACTAGGAAGGTATTCTCTCGCCGTAGTCATCAAAATTATGGACACATCATCATTGTTGGATCATTGTCATTGTTGCTACTGTTATCCTCATTTTGTTGATCATTGATTAGTGACATCTCTCGAATCTATCCGTCATCAGAAGTTCTACAGAGTTGGCCCTTTTTCAAGCTAAATGTAGTCTTAGCTCTCATCTAGGTCTTCATCATATCCACGAGCAAGTCATCACGTAGATATAGCCAAAGACCACACATTATATTGCCACTGGAATCACCTACGTCTCCTACTGTCATATAGTCGTATCCATATCATCTCATCATCACACACGGAGGGCAACCTATATGCACACCTCATGTCCAACAAACCACTTACATCTACCAGCATGGGAGCACATCCAGGAGCACACCAGGTGCATTACCTGCATCTTCCACCATGTGAGAACAACTCAAGAGCACCCAAGGTGCATTACGTCTCTCAACAGTCACCCTGCATCTACCAGCATGCGAGCACAGCCAGGAGCACCTCAAGTGAATTACATCTCAAGGACCACCTGCGTCTTCCACCATGCGAGAACAACCTAGGCGCACACTAAGTGTCTTTGTGACTGGTGGACTTCTCCTCATATCCAACATGGGAGCATAGCTAGGAGCACCCCATGTGCAGTACGTCCCAAGGACCACCTGTGTCTTCCACCAAACGAGAACTCGCTCTAGTGCATTTGCGTCTTCCGATATCTCATCATCTCTAGCATGGAAGTACAACTAGGAGCACCCCAAGTGCATTATGTCCCAAGGACCACCTACATCTTCCACCATGCGAGACCTCGTCACTCCCTCTTTCTAGGGACCTCAATATGGATAACACCAAGCTTCTCTCTTAAGTATTCGAAATTCACTCTAGCTAATGCCTTGGTTAACACATCGACTATCTTCTCATTTGTTGCCACATATTGGAGCTTTGTTGCTCCTCTCTGCACCATATCTTGGATATAGTGATACTTGATCTCAATATGCTTCAACTTGTCATGGACCACCAAGCTATCCGACAACATCATGCAACTATGGTTGTCACAAAAGATACAATTCACCTTTAACTCAATATCAAACAAATCTAACAGTAGCTTCTGAAGCCATACTGCCACAACTAGCTGAACATGCTACAATGTACTCTGCTTCTGTTGTCCTTAGCGCCACGCATGGCTACTTCCTACTAAACCAGGAGATCATACTATATCCCAAACTGAAGTAGCATCTCGAAGTGCTCTTTCTATCTATGGCACTTCCTTCCTAATCCAAATCAACATAACCATGCATGTTAATCTTCTAATTCACTTGACACTTGATCTCATAGTCGATTGTACCCTTCAGGTACCTCAATATATGCTTTGTAGCAATTAGGTGAACATGTCTTGGATCCATAAAGAACTAGCTCAGGGTTTTCACAACAAAGCATATGTCTGGCCTCGTGTTTGTTAGGTACATCAATGAACCAATCATCTGCCAATACATCGTGGCATCAATTGTCTCTAATGAAACATCACACAATAGCTTCAAGTTTGATGCCATAGGTGTGGCCATTGCCTTGCAATCCAACATTATGAACCTCTTCCACTACAACAAATCTTGGAATTAGCGTCCCATTTAGCGTCCCTTTTTAGTGTAATTTTATTTTTACATTAAGTGGTCAAACTAGACACTAAATGGGATGCGTCATGGACAAAACTTAAAGCATCTAAAAAAAGGTCTATTTTTGCTTCCTAAATAGCATCCTTTATGACGTCCAAAATAGCGACTATTTTTTTGCTTCCAAAATAGCGTCCAACTTTGCTTCCTAAACAATGTCAAGGTTTGCTTCCTAAATAACGTCGTATTTTGCTTCCTAGCGAGTGTCCGCTTTTGCTTCTTAAATGACATCCCCGTTAGCGCCATATTTGCATCCTTAATAGCACCAAGCTAGCATCTAAATTAGCATCCAATATTGCATCTATTTTTGCTACCACTTTAGCATCCCATTTTGCACCATGCTTTACTTCCAAATATGTGCCAATTTTTGCTTCCAAATTTGCACCATTTTTTGCTTCCTTTTTTGCATCGTGTTTTGCTACCAAAATGACGCCAAATATTTCTTCTATTGTTGCACCATATTTTGCTTCCTGTGTAGTGCCATGTTTTGCATCCAAAGTAATGTCTTATTTTGCTATCGTTATCAACGCCATGTTTGGCTTCATCATTAGTGCCACATGTTGCGTCCTTTTTAAGGCCGAGTTTCGCATCTCTCATTTTTTGGTCACTAATTTAGTCGTTTTTAGTAAATTTATATGCAAATTTTGGTCATTTTGTTTGGTCACCTATATCTTATATTTTGCTTACTAATTTAGTTTTTTTTAACCGATATTATAATATCATTAGGGTGTGGAGGAATCGAACCACCGACCTCCTGCTTGTAAGGCAGGCGCTCTTCCATTGAGCTAGCACCCTTTAAGAAATTGAGAACCTAACTTACAAAGTCCTCTATAATGGTAAAAAGGATCAATACACAACTTTGAGTATATAATGGTCGACAAAGGATGCTAGATTGTATAAGTTCACAATATATGATCAAGCAGGTTATGAAATCCATAAACCTTTTCTAGGAATTTTGAACAAAACTCAAGAAATTGGCTTAATGGGATTGCAAAAATCAGTATTCCCTAGAAACCATAAGTGTACCACTATATGAGACCTATCTACAACAATTATCTTAGTGTGGATGCCAATGATATAGTCGATAAGCATGATCATCCTAGAGCCATGTATAAGTGGAGCAATAAGGAGAATCAGAAGAGCATGATGAACCCAATAGCTGGTGCTTCACATGGATCCTATCCACCATGGGATGAGCAAAGTTCCTTCTTCCATCAAGCTAATGAATACCCACAAGGACAAATGGGTAGGATAAATTGTGATGCCAATTCATAATATTTATTCGCTTCCCAAGGTGATGTTGCAGTGCTTGCACTGATAGATCTACATGATCCCCAACAACATTGGATATAAGCTTATTCACGGGACCATAGAGTATAGGATGAGGCTGTCTTTTTATCTTTTTATTTAGAAAACCAGGCATGATTTAGGAATAGAATCAGATATACTTAACAAACTACAATTATGACAAGGCATAGGACTATACTCTATAGTCATTGTGCAAGTGTTGGAAATGGGTATAACTGCCTAGGGACTATGAACAACATCCATTTAAATATGAATGCAAAACCTTCCATGTCAGAGGAATACTCGATGGCAGTGAATTCACTGTTTCTAACATAAAGAAACAAAGAAGCCAGAAATGGAAGCTCCAAGGGGATACACAACATTAGAATGCAAAATCAACACCCTAAAGAAGTTCCATCTAGATTTTGCGTTGTAAACAAGAAAGCATTCATAATATAGACAAAATTGTCTGCGATCATAAAATAGGTCATATTTCACTTACCTATATCACAATGTGATTACTCTAATGGCCAGGTTTCCATTTTGGTCACTACAAAAAGATCTTGTCATGAAAAAATCCATAATCTTTAGAATCCCATTATTATCAATTGGCATATAATATCATATTTAAACCATAAAATGCCATGTTCAAACACTTGTTTCAATAATCATATCTCATAATTAAAGAAAGAGAAGAAAAAATATTGATAAAATCAAGAAATTACCTTTGATGTCCCAATGTGCTAACTGACCTGCAAATCTTCTACCATATATGCGCTCTCCCCTAGTGCCTGCATAGAAAAAAAGAGACATTAACTGCAACATTGATATTCAGATGTCCAGCCAATATTTGCCAATATTTCAATTAAATTTCAGTAGGAATAAGTAATTTGACTTGTTAAATTACCAGCACACTGGCAATAGACAACCAAATTCCCAATCTATTCATCTTATTTTACCTAGATATAGAGTGCCATGTCTGATTGAGAATTGGAGTTTGCACAGAAACTAGGTAAGCAGTTCCAGAAAACAAATGTCTGACAATTAAATTGTAAATGCACCTTAGGAAGTTCTAGTATTCAAAGGATAATCCAGAAAATCTGTGTTTTTTAGAAGACCAGTACAACTAAGGTTTGACAAAATGTCTTAAAATTAAAATACACCTTGATATACTTACAAATAGTAGTACTTTCCATAACACATATATCATATATAGCACCCATCTATGAATGGACACTGCTTTACTAAGAGTATTTAATGCATGAAACAATTCAATGCAAGAGTTGTCATCATCCCATACTAGTGAATCCAACCACTAAAACCAATCACTTCAAGTTGGTTACTAGCCAAAATAATTGCCACATACTGGCATCCCTGTTATCAATAAATGTTTGGGAGGATGATGAACACGGGACCAGTAAGTCAATTCATTGCTAGAAACCGTGTTCATAGCATTTACAAGTGAATAACTCCTGTGAACAATTTAGATTGCGATAAGTGATTTGTCACCTCAATGATATTATTGGATATTTAATATGTTTAAAGGGAAAGTTTTCTAAGACTTTATTTTATATACTCCAGAAGGAATTGTTTTCTAAAAGCACAAATTTAAAAATTAAAGATATGTCAACTGTTTGGTGAAAAACATTCACTCGTTACACAAAATTTGAACTTACGAGTAACCAAATAAGAAAACAACGAATACTTTTGATAACAACACACTTCATACAATACTTGGTACTGCATTTTAATCTTCATGATGAGTCAGGACACCATGCACCAAATAGAAAAAATGCTATCCTCCAACAATGAGTCGAATACTTCCATCAGTCATCAGCAATAACACATAAGGATCCCTAATAGACATAGCCAATACCACTGCATTATCAGAACTTGAACTTGTATTAGCATTCGGAACTTCAATGCACAATTCCTGAGTCATGTATCCACCATCAAGGATACGAACTCCTCATGCATTTACTTGTACAACACGTCATCTGCAAAATGACATCGTTATTCATTCATGACAACATAAAATGTCAACCTGTTTCCCACTGTCTAGACAAATCCTTGAATTGAAAATGAATAAGGAAAATGACCATTTATGAAAACTCTGGTCCTACAATTTTAAATCGTCATTCAATACAAATTGTGTAATTTGAGATTTTTTTTAAAGCACTTTTGCAAATCAACCAATTTCTAAACAGCAACCCAGAGTTGTGGAAGCAGTGAAATCGGTTATAGGACTTCGAAATTAGATTACCATGCACCTGTGTTAAACTTTGGGATTATCTTTACAGTTGAATAACTAATCTGATGTTCATACCCTTCAGCATGGAATCAAAGACTCACAAGCCTCCTGAACATCCATTTCTCCACAGAGATCAACCACCTAGGCTTCGAGACATTTAAGTTGGCTGTCAATATAGTTGGATTTTAGTGTGTTTATCATCAACATTTCCATATAGTTATGCAACAATGTTTTAGGAGCAAACAACGATCTTCAATACTAATGTCAATATTAAATAAGTGACCGAGTTAGTAATAATGTCAATAAAAAAAATTAGTGTTAAGGGCAGCTAGGCGGTCAAACCACCATTACCGTATCCAGATATTAAAAATTATATAATGAAAGATGGTGTAGGTGAGACAGATAGGTGTAATGGGTACATTGATATGATCCTAGCAATGACAATACAAAATATACCCACATACAAGTAAACACAAGAGGCAGGTATGCAAAGCCAAGAAGAGAAATGTCAGAACAGTACACATTTTATACACACACATACATATATATACATAACCATAGGAGAGTGCTCATCTTTGACCATGACTCCAACAAAATCCAACAAAGTAGATGAGATATCATTTTGGACCTATTATCACACAAACTAGAACCCTTTAGTGCAAAGGCACAAGGTTCTAAGCTGAAGTGTAACGTAGAAGAGTTGCCAGTGTCACCTAAGCAACTACTTCCCTCACTTTAGGTTGGATAATCCAACACATGAGGCACTTCCCTGAGAGCAACTAAGTTTTAAAGATAGATGAAATTTCAGAATGACTTAGGTTGCTAGATCAACTATGAGTAAATTCTTGCAGTAAACTGAGTTGATATTAAATGCTGAAGTTCATATCTGTTTTTTATGATCTTTAGTAATGCAAATTCCAGAACAAGGGGTTGAATATAGATTAATGTATATGAAATGCCCTCAAATTCCAGATCCAAGTCAATAAATGAAATTATGTTATAAAATTGCAAATAATATCATTTTTCCAACCAGTGATTAAGGTTTGTAACAGCATAAAATCTTAACCTTTAAATAGATGTGAGATGAGGTACACATGAGGCTAAAACATAGGTTAGATCTAGCAATGCCAATCACTTATTAATCTAAAACTTGTTACAGGTATAAACTAACTGAGAGGGGGGGGGTGAATCAGTTAGTTAAGATTTGTTACAATATACTTCTTTTAACTTAGAATCAATAACCTTTATGGCAGTCAATCTTTGCTATGAATTCAGAGTTATAAACATAAGAGCAGATAACATAAAACACAACATTCAATCACATATATGATACACAGATATTTCACGAGGAAACCCATAAGGGAAAAACCTCTTCTTCTTATGATGTCAAAGGATTCAATGGTTGTACATCACTTCTTATTTGAGCACCTACTCAAAGAGGCTGCAACCTCTAGATGCAAGCACCAACTTGCTGAGAGCATCAACTCTCACTGTGACCCAGCACCAACTGGGTGAAGACACCAATCTTCAATTACTACAAGCACCCACTTGCAGACAGAGACATAAAGTCTCCCCTAGCACCTCCCTACCTCCCTTATTTGCTAGACTTTCCAATAGAATCAAAATGCAACAATACAGATATGTCTCTGCTTACCAAACCACTATGCTCTGTTCAACATCGGCTCTCTGCTCCTTTGTTCTGTTCAACTATTCAGCACATTCTTCAGTTCCTCTACTCTGCTGCTCTGCCCTCTCTGCACACCATTACTCTCCTCTAGAAAACAACTCTGATTCATTTCTGCTTGCTATAATATATATATATATATATATATTTCAGTCGGTTCTCATTCTCTTCGTTCATTACAGAAACGGTTACGGACGAACGCTAATCTGTACAAAAACGATTCACATTCCACGAATACCATAGATTCTCAACATCTCTAACTGAAAGACCCTTCGAATACCCAGCTTTCCTGACTCTCTGCATTCCACTATGCTAGACTCTTCATGTTCCACTACTTCCAGTTCAAAGAGCCCTGGGCTCGATTTTGAGTATGGAGACTTCCTCTGCTCATTAAGCCATCTGTGTTGTTCATCTCCTTCTGCGGTTTTGGTCATCAATTGCTTGAAAGATAGACATCTCGTGATTCTTCAGAAAGACCATGTCTAATGCTGGAGTTGATCCGCTGCTTGTTTAAATTCATCGGAAGTTTACTTGCTTATACCCCCGCCGTTGCGGAAAGGTAATTGGCTTTAGTCTCGGTATTCTTCTCCGATGTATTTGCCTTAGTCGACTAATTGTTGAGTTGTGGACTTTTGATGTTGCGGATGAGATAACACTATGCTTTCGCCATTGCGGCTCCCAAAGCAACTACGCGTCCGAAGTCCAAAGCGTTCCGACTGCCGATGCTTATCAGTCTTTTAGTCGCGCAAATCTTTAACCTTTCCTTTTCCGCCATTGCGACTGGGAAAGTCATTCAGCTTCCGATGTAAATATCTTCTGACTTCCGATTGCTTTGGATGACTTGTCTTTGTTGCTTCCACCGTTGCGGCTCCCAAAGCAACTCCGCGTCCGAAGTCAAAAGCGCTCCGACTACTGATGCTTATCAGTATTTTAGTCGCACGTCTTTAACCTTTGATTTTCCGCCGTTGCGGCTGGGAAAGTCATTCAGCTTCCGATGTAAATATCTTCCGATTTCCGATTTAGTCTGAATTTCTAGCACCTCCCACTGTTCGATTTTCTCCATTGATACCTGCGTGCCTGCCTCTTTTTCAGTAGATTGCCACATCCATTTGACATCAGTTCCCCTTCTCTTTATATCAGATTGCCATCAATGACAATACATTAAAACTTTAAGACTGAGCACTAGCTACCATCTACTAGTTCAGAACACACCACTCTGAAAGATATTCCAACAATATCCCCCTTTGACATTGATGGCAATATCTCATTCAACTGGTCACATTTCTCCCCCTTTGACATTAAGGACAAAGGATAAACCTGGGCAGATACAGTATGTCTGATGACTAGTCTCCCCCTGACAAGATGCACTAAGAAAACGAACTGCCATTCCATGCTATAACCAAAAATAAGATATACAATAAACATAGACTCCCCCTAACACAATGCATGAGTTACTGAGGCAAGGACTGAACACCCAGCTTCTGACGCGGATATTCAAACCGAGCTGTGGGTAAAGGCTTAGTAAAAATATCAGCAATCTGTTCAATAGAAGGAATATAATGCAACAACACTATTTGAGTAGCCACTTGTTCGCGCAAGAAATGGTACTTTATGGGAATGTGTTTAGTTTTGGAATGAAGAACATGATTCTTGGAAACACTGATAGCACTAGTATTGTCACAGTGAATGGGAATAGGCTCAGAATACTTTACGTCTAGATCAGCAAGAGATTGAACCATCCATACAATTTGAGTACAGCAAGTAGCAGCAACTATGTACTCTACTTCAGTAGTAGATAAAGAAATGTAACTTTGCTTTTTACTTAGTCAGGCAACCAAAGACTCTCCCAAGAAGAATGCTACGCCACTTGCATTTTTTCTTTCATCTACACAATTAGCCCAATCTGCATCTGAATATGTTATTAGCTGAAAGTTCTGATTTCTGGGATACCACAGACCATAAGAGAGCGTACCTTTCAGGTATTTGAATATACGTTTCACAGCTAGTAGATGACTTTGTTTAGGAGCAACTTGAAACCTTCCTACCATCCCAACAGGATGCATGATATCAGGTCTTGATGCAGTAATATATAACAGGCTTCCTATCATAGATCCGTACATCTTTTGATCCACTTCAGGTGAAGAATCATCTTTGCTCAACTTGCAGCCACTGACCATGGGTGTACTCACAGGTGTGGAGTCTTCCATTCGAAACTTCTTTAACATCTCCTTTAGATACTTTTCTTGAGAAAGAAACATACCTTCAGGTTTCTGACAGATTTGAAGACCAAGGAAATAAGACAACTCACCGATCATTGACATTTCAAACTCAGATTTCATAGAGTTAGTAAACCATTGAACAACAAGATAATTAGTACAACCAAAGATGATGTCATCAACATAAACCAATACAATCAGTAAGTCATCACATTCAGTTTTGATATATAAATTGTTGTCCACAAAACCTCTCTTGAAGCCTTTTTCTTGTAGATATTTGTCTAGTCTGGCATACCAGGCTCTAAGTGCTTGCTTCAACCCATACAAAGCCTTTTTCAGTTTGCATACATAGTCAGATTTATCTGTGAGTGAAAAGCCTTCAGGTTGCTCTAAATACACTTCTTCTTCTAAATTTCCATTGAGAAATGCTGACTTGACATCCATCTGGTATACTCTAAATCGTTTGTAACAAGCGTAGGCTAGAAACATTCTGATAGCCTCCATTCTTGCCACTGGAGCAAATGTTTCATCGAAGTCTTGTCCTTCAATCTGAGCATAACCTTTACAAACCAGTCTTGCTTTATTCCTTACAATCTGTCCCTGTTCATTTAATTTATTCTTATATACCCATTTGGAACCAATCACATTCTTGTCTGATGGCCTAGGAACAAGTTCCCAAGTGCTATTCTTCTCAATTTGATCCAGCTCTTCATTCATGGCTGCTACCCAGTCTTTGTCTTTGCTGGCTTCATTAAAACATTGGGGCTCAATTGTAGAGAGAAGAGCAATATGAGACTGTTCAGATTCCTGCAAAATCTTTCTTCTAGTCTGAACACCTTTACTCTCATCACCAATGATTTGGCTTTCGGGGTGATTTTTTCTAACCATTCTGGAAGAAGATTGTATAGTGTGCTATTTAGGTTTAGCTTCCTCATACTCTGATGATTCAGATTCTTCCTTCTGGGATTCTTGGACCTGTTCTTCTGTCTCTTCATTTGTATCTTCCAAACATGAATCTTCATCATTCCTTTGACAGATATTTCCATGACAATCTTCATCTACTTTCACATCTATGCAATCTACTATTTTACGCAGCCTCTTGTTATAACACCTATAGCCTTTGCTTTCTGTAGCATATCCTAAAAATATTCCTTCATCTGCTCTGTCACCATACTTGCCCAAATTTTCATCATTATTCTTGATATAGCATTTACTCCCAAAAACTCTGAAATGTTTAATGGTTGCAGGTCTTCCAAACCATAAATGATATGGTGTTTTGTCACTGTTTGGTCTCAAATGAGCTTTGTTAAGAATGTGCATAGCTGTATGGATAGCTTCCACCCAGAAGCCTTGAGAAATATCCTTTTCCTTCATCATTGATCTGGCCATCTGTTGGACTGTTCTGTTTTGTCTTTCTACCACTCCATTTTGCTGAGGAGTTCCTGCCATTGTATATTCTTTCCTAATGCCATGCTCATCACAGAATTCTTTGAACTGTCTTGAACTGAATTCTCCTCCTTTGTTAGATCTGATAGCTTTAATCTTTCTTCCAGCTTGATTTTCAGTCAGGGCTTTAAATATCTTGAATTTAGCAAATGCTTCAGACTTCTCTGTAAGGAATGCAACCCATGTTAGTCTGGAATAGTCATCAATCACGAGCATGAAATAGTTCTCCTTACCTGTACCTTCTTTCCTTAATGGGCCACATAGATCCAGATGAACTAGTTGAAGAGGCTTATTTGTGGAGGGAACACTCTTTGACTTAAACTATGTTCTGGTTAACTTCCCCGTCTGACAAGGTTTACACACTTCATCACGTGGTTTAGATATTTTTGGAAAGTCCCTTACTGCTGCTCTGTTTTTTAGTTTTATTAGATGATCAAAATGTAGATGTCCCAGTCTTCTGTGCCACAACCAGATTTCATCGTATTTGCTGAGATAACACTCTTCTTTTTCTTCTTTTAAAATGTAAACATTATTCTCAGTTCTTATTCCTTTGGCAACCAGTTTTCCTGAGGAAACATTTTTAATTTTACAATCTTTAGCAGTGAACAGGATTTCACACCCTTTGTCACACATTTCACTCACACTAAGAAGGTTGTGCTTCAACCCATCTACAAATAACACATCTTGAGCCTTTCCTTTACCATCGCTAAGACTAACCATTCCCTTGCCTCTGATATTTCCTGGTGCATCGTTTCCAAATGTTACGTTCCCAGATTTCTGCTCTGACATTGAAATAAACTTCTCTTTATCTCCTGACATATGTTTTGAACATCCACTATCAATGTACCAAGGATTCTTCTGTTTCTGAATTGAGAGCACGAGATTACAATGAGAACTCTCTTTCTTCCTCCATACATTTCGTTCAGCTGTGTATTTCATCTTTGGTTCTGTTTTGTTCTCTTTCAAGTTACATTCTGTAGCTTTATGCCCAAAGTTGTGACATATGTAACATTTTGTTTCGTTGTATAGAAGATCAAACGAGTTAGTATTTTTGTTTTGCGTTCTTCTTTTAACAGCTGATTGAGATACACGACCCATATGATTATACGCTGATTGATGTATCATCTGTTTGTTATTTGACATCCTTCTCTCAATGTTTCTGAAATTGTAAAAACAATTGACAGCTCTGTGCCCAAAGTTAGAACAACAAAAACAATAACCATTGAAGAAATTAGCATACCTATCTCTCGGTGGATTTCTAGAAAAGTAATGTATTCAGTTACGATGCTCATAATTGTAATTCTGATCTGCATACTTGATTCTGTTATATGGCTCTTTTTCATGAACTCTTGATTGTACCGATTTGCTATTTAGATCGATATTCTCTTGCTTTTTAACACTCTTTGATCGATTTTCATTATTGTCTTTACATGCTTCAGCATTTATTATTCTGGGGATTTCTGCCTGCTCGTTGTTCTGAAAGTTAATCAAGTTTGATGATTCTTTGCTTTCTAAATCACTGCTACTTGCTCCTTGACCATAGCCTAGACCAAACTTAATATGAGGTGACCTCTGTCTGTTTAGAATGTTATTTAGCTCTTCTGAAGCTTTGATACTAGAGATATTCTGATGATATAGGGCTTGAAATTTTTCTAAATCCTTCTTAACAGATACTACTTCTTTCTCTAGATGTTCACATTTGGTTTTGCTTTCAGCTAGCTGTTGTTTTAGAGTCTCTTCAATTTTCTTTGCCTCTTCCAGCTCTAGCTTTATTAGAGAGATGTCTTTTCCATTGGTTTCATACTGGATTAATAGTTGTTTTTCTTTTCTTTTCTTTATTCTTAGTCTATCAATCTCCTCTAGAGCACTCATCAGCTCTCCCTCCATGTCCACAATGGCATCTTCATCATTCATCTCTGTACAACTCATCTCTAGATCCTCTACAGCCATAAGCATGCAATCATTCTCTTTGTCTTCATGGGAGGATTCACTTTCTGAAGTTTCTGTGGATTCATCATTATTCACACGTAGACTTTTCTTCTTGTACTTGTTTTCTTTACTATACCTCTTCTTTAGATATTTCTCTTCATCTGCAGAACTCTGCTCTTTTCTCATATGAGGGCATTTAGCAGCAAAGTGTCATGTTTTACCACAGTTAAAACATTTGAAAGGCAGTTTGCCTTTGTATTTCCCTGACCCCGTTTTCATTCTTCTCACAAATTTTGCTTCTATTTCATCCACATCTGCCTCTGTACTCTTTTCAGCTTTAAAAGAGGCTTCTCTGGATGTGTTTTGGTCTTT
>LPNX011103500.1:14269-56283 GCA_001517045.1 Pseudotsuga menziesii
TATCACCTTTGGATGCTAGCAAAACAGGTTTTGCATACCCAGTCTCTACTACTTCCCAAACATCAGCACCTAGGGACATTAAGTATGTTCTCATCCTAACCTTCCAGAAAGCAAAATTTTTACCATCAAATATGGGTGCTTTGTTTATTGATCCATCTTGACTAGCCATTTTAACTCTTCAGGATCTACCTTAACCAAAAGGAACGCGGCTCTGATACCAATTGTTATAGGTATAAACTAACTGAGAGGGGGGGTGAATCAGTTAGTTAAGATTTGTTACAATATACTTCTTTTAACTTAGAATCAATAACCTTTATGGCAGTCAATCTTTGCTATGAATTCAGAGTTATAAACATAAGAGCAGATAACATAAAACACAGCATTCAATCACAACATTTAATCACATATATGATACACAGATATTTCACGAGGAAAGCCATAAGGGAAAAACCTCTTCTTCTTATGATGTCAAAGGATTCAATGGCTGTACATCACTTCTTATTTGAGCACCGACTCAAAGAGGCTGCAACCTCTAGATGCAAGCACCAACTTGCTGAGAGCATCAAGTCTCACTGTGACCCAACACCAACTGGGTGAAGACACCAATCTTCAATTACTACAAGCACCCACTTGCAGACAGAGACATAAAGTCTCCCCTAACACCTCCCTACCTCCCTTATTTGCTAGACTTTCCAATAGAATCAAAATGCAACAATACATATATGTCTCTGCTTACCAAACCACTCTGCTCTGTTCAACATCGGCTCTCTGCTCCTTTGTTCTATTCAACTGTTTAGCACATTCTTTAGTTCCTCTGCTTTGCCCTCTCTGCACACCATTACTCTCCTATAATAATAATTCACACTAATTTTTGCTTGCTATAATATATATATGTAAACTTCAGTCGGTTCTCATTCTCTCCGTTCATTACAGAAATGGTTAGGGCCGAACGCTGATCTGTACAAAATGATTCACATTCCACAAATACCATAGATTCTCAACATATCTAACTGAAAGACACTTCGAATACCCAGTTTTCCTGACTCTCTGCATTCCACTGTGCTAGACTCTTCATGTTCCACTACTTCCAGTTCAAAGAGCCCTGGGCTTGATTCTAAATATGGAGACTTCCTCTGCTCATTAAGCCATCTGTGTTGTTCATCTCCTTCTGCGGTTTTGGTCATCAATTGCTTGAAAGATAGACATCTCGTGATTCTTCAGAAAGACCGTGTCCAATGCTGGAGTTGAGCCGCTGCTTGTTTAAATTCATCGGAAGTTTACTTGCTTATACCCTCGCCGTTGCGGAAAGCTAATCGGCTTCAGTCTCGGTATTCTTCTTCGATGTATTTGCCTTAGTCAGCTGATTGTTGAGTTGTGGACTTCCGCTGTTGTGGATGAGAAATACACTATGCTTCCACCGTTGCGGCTCCCAAAGAAACTACGCGTCTGAAGTCCAAAGCGTTCCGATTGCTGATGCTTATCAGTCTTTTAGTTGCGTGCATCTTTAACCTTTCCTTTTTCGCCGTTGCGGCTGGGAAAGTCATTCAGCTTCTGATGTAAATATCTTCCAACTTTCGATTGCTTTGGATGACTTGTCTTTGTTGCTTCCGTCGTTGCGGCTCCTAAAGCAACTCCGCGTCCGAAGTCAAAAGCGCTCCGACTGCCGATGCTTATCAGTCTTTTAGTCGCACGTCTTTAACCTTTGATTTTCCGCCGTTGCGGCTAGGAAAGTCATTCAGCTTCCAATGTAAATATCTTTCGATTTCCGATTTAGTCTGAATTTCTAGCACCTCCCACTGTTTGATTTTCTCTATTGATACCTACGTGCCTGCCTCTTTTTCAGTAGATTGCCACATCCATTTGACATCAGTTCCCCTTCTCTTTATAGCAGATTGCCATCAATGACAATACATTAAAACTTTAAGACTGAGCACTAGCTACCATCTACTAGTTCAGAACACACCACTCTGAAAGATATTCCAACAAAACTTTCAACCCAAGAAATCAAACTTCAAATGACACCTCTAATTATGTTTTTAAAGCAAGTTTTAGTAGTGAATTGGAACAGATTTATAAAGGTGATTTCCAACCATGAATCTACCATAGAATTTACTCTTCCAGAGATGGTTTTAATGCATGTAAGTTGTAAAAAATTATGGATCTATTAATACAGTAAAAGAAAGAAGAACTAAGATTTTATAGGGACATAAAAGCTGTGACTAGTGCCTACCAAATACAAGTGGACAACTGAGGTCAATTGAGGATCTTAAATCTCTTGGCTAAGACCAATGCCTTATGGAATAAAAACAACGAAGCATATATATGACACTAGAAGGAGGTAGGAGTAAGTACTTTATAATCAATTATGGAATAGATAACCACAATATATTACTTCTCTTATGAAATTACAACAGTCAATAATACTTCAGAAATTGATGAAAAATCAGCCAAAACAATGCCAACTTACCATAAGATGTACCACGAAGATTAGGGTAAGGGTCATACCTCAAGAGGGTAAGAGAAGCCACTAAATTAGTAAATTATATTTGGAAATATTAGTTAGCAATTAAACTCAGCCCTAATTACAAATAAGGCACTCTAATAATCACAACTCCTTCTGGCAGACTTATTGACTTATAGTCTAGGGTTTAATAAAGTCATGGTTTAGCTAGGATAGGGCACCACAGTCTTAGTTAGTCAAAATAAAAAAGTCACAATAGAAACAATCATGGTTCAGTTAAGAGTTAACACAACCCAGTAAATATCTCAGTCACAAAAGAACTCAATCAAATAGTCACGGTACAGTTGGGAGTTAACACAACTCAGTAAATATCTCAGACCCAGTAAATATCTGTCATAAAAGAATTCAATAAAACAGTCACGGTATAATTGAGAATTAACATGGTACAAAAGAATTCAATAAAACAGTCACGGTACAGTTGAGAATTAACACGACTAAGATAAGGTAGATCCAAACAGCACACAATCTATCAGTAAGTGGTCATGGCTGAGTAGAAACTGCTTGGTCCCAAACCAAGTATCTGCCTGGTCCTAGACCAGGAAGTCTCTGTCTCATCCTGCAGAATCTACTTGGACATTGTGTCCAAGAAACTGTTTGGTCCCAGACTAGAATACCCTAGATACATATAGGGGCCCTAACCACATGTCAAAGACTTTACCATGGCATCTACCTGCTTGGTCCCAGACCAAGAACCCCAAAAGACTACTGGGGGCCCTAGGTTACCTTCTAGAGTCTTACTCTGCCCTAGTTAACTAACCAGGGTACCATCCTCTCTGAGAATGGGTCTTGAAGCTACATAACTTTAACATATAGTTGATATTTTAAGAATTATAAAAGAATAAACAAGTTTTGAGAACTTACAAGAAAATATGAATTCTCAAAATTTTCCATGAAAATAATAACCTTTAGATTACAATAATTTGTGTGTAGTTGTGAATTCCAATTCACTAATGGATGTTAACTTTGGGATTGTTAATTAATTTTGCAGAGGACATGCACACATTCCATCTTTAGTTCAACTTATGGACGCATAATTGCAAATAGTTTCACACTAGTGGGGACAATAGAAGGCCTCCACAACTTGGTTGGAAACAAGGCACGAGGAAGATCTTTGCTTTAAGATCATGACGAGAGCTAGATCGATAGAATGTGATGAGTGCTTTGAAGCTATGACATGGTTTGGTGGAAGCTACTAGAAAAATGCAAGGGAGTTTCTACTGGGATAATGGACAAACAAGCTCTTACATGGTTTGGTGGAAGCTACTAGAAAAATTCAAGGGAGTTTCCCTCAGAGAATGAACAAATAAATGAATGCAAGGCCACATATAGATAATGGAGGCCTCACAGTATTCCGCAGACATCACTAAATTGAACGCTACTTTTGTCAAGAAGTAGTAGTTGCTCAACATGCAATAGCATCAAAACCAACAAGGAGTTCAGTGCAGCATGCAAGTAGGATCCTGAAATTCTCTTGTTCGGCCTTTTAGAAGAATTAAGGTCTACTCTAGCCCTAGTGATTACTATTTAGAGTAATAGTAACAAGTCTAGCATTTCAACTTTAGGTTTGTATAGAATTTAGTGCCACTCACCACTTGTATAGCCAATCTAGCATTTCAACCTTAGGTTTGCATAGAATTTAGTGCCACTTACCACTCCTTCCACTGGCTATCAAAGAGTTCATGTCTACTTTTTCTCTGTACCTGTATCTAGTGATACATTAAAGTAATAGCAATCACTAGTATAAACAGTCTAGCATTTCAATTTTAGGTATCCACAAGAATTTAGTGTCATTCTCCAGCATTTCCATTTGCTATCAAATATCTGAAAAGCATTAGTTTCTACAAGAGACGCACATGCAACATGAACAATCAAGTGATCACATTTATATATCAACACTTGAGAAATTTAGTGAACCATACCTTTAAGCGTCGTGATAACTCCTTGGCATGCAAAATGTTGGCTAATTTGGATTGCCCGTATGCCTTTTTATCTGAATATCTGAACCAAAACAGATTTTTAAATGTTATAACATAACATAATATACATGGGAGATAGTTGGATTCAAAGCAATAGAGAGCTCTACAATGTTAAGTTTGTATCAAATGATACAAAGGGATCTTAAGACTTACTTATTTGTGAAAGAATTTTCTATACATTACTGGTATCCTACGTTCTATGGTTTCTATACTAAGTACGCAACACAAACTGATCAAGTTAAGGATTACATCGAGAAGACATGTACAAGTAACCTCACCCATTCTCATCATTTATCGTATTGAACCGTATCCCTTCATCATACGTAAGGAAGTGTGCAACGGAAGAAAGATTCACAATTCGTCCTTCAACTCCAGTCTCTTTTGCAGTCTTTTTCATATTATCAAGCAGCAAATTTCTCAATAGGAAATGACCTGCAAAAGTAGAACCCATCAAGTTGGTTTGGTTTATAAAATCTACAATTAGAGTAATGCACGAGCATAAATCATCATGCTTCTTACAAGAAACTTATGAACTTTGATGTTTGATTCAAACGGTTTGTTAAAAAGGGTTCCACTTGCCCCTTTTATACCATTGAATCATTTCATTGAATATGGAATTATAGTAAATACTTGATCTCAATATCTACCAGTTACCCCTTATCTAATTAATTCTTTCTGTCTCCAAAACCTAAAATTTCTCAAACCCCAAAGATCTTACAGTGCCCACCCAAGCATTGCCTTAAACAGTTATTGAGGCATTTCATAGAACAGTTTCAGGGCCTGGTCCACAAAACCATTATTTGCAAACCCTGCAATCATTGAATTCCATGAGACCATGTTTCTCTGAGGCATTTCATTAAACAGTTTAAGGGACTCATCAACAAGCGCATTCTGTGTGTACCCTGCAGCCATTGCTGTCCAGGAGACAATATCTCCTTGATGCATTTTGTCAAACACTTCACGTGCCTTCTCTGTAAACCCGCATTTTGCATACATGTCTACGAGGGCACTCATCACAAAAAAATTGGACTCATATCCACATCTTATTATATGTTGATGTATTTCTAGACCCTGGGCAAGGGATGGTAGGTTGGCACAGGCTGGACGGATAGAAGCAAAAATGAATTGATTGGGTTGGATGCCTGTTTTTTGCATTTGGTGAAAGAGTGCCAATGCCTCTGCATGATAAAATCCATGTTTTGTATAACCTGCAATCATGACAGTCCAAGAGCACACATTTTGCTCAGGCATTTGATCAAAAACTCTACGAGCGTCCACCACATTTTCACACTTGACATACGCATTGACAAGGGTATTGCCGAAAACTATGCCTGCCATGAATCCCATTTGATTGATATGAACGTGGACTAATTTGGCCTCTGGTAAGGCTTTTCTCTTAATGCAACCTTGTAAGAGACACACACAGGTGTGAGAATTGTGGACATAGTTGTCTGTGATATTTAAAATGTGCAGAGCCTCCTTCAAACCTCCCTCGGTACAGAGCGCTGTGAGATGGTGGGCTTGAGCATGACGAGCGTTAGCATTGCAGTGTGTTTGACTTTGAGCACTGATACTTGTGGCAAACAATCGGAGTTGAAGGGGGTGAAAGATCGTCCCAATGAACAAAACCATTTTTCTTACCAACGCCTGAATGTACTTGGAATTGAGTTCATTTCCATGACGCTACTCCCGCCACACACCACCAGTGATCAAATTTGAAGGGTGACGCTGCTCCCGCCACTCACCACCAGTGATCAAATTTGAAGGGTGGGTATTAATTTCAAATGGTTGTGCTCCTGCGTATTAATTTTAAATGGTGGTGCTCCCGCCACTCACCAGTGATCAAATGTGAAGGGTGGATCTTAATTTCAAATGGGGCATTTATTCTTGGAGCCCAATGAAAGGTGAAATAAGTAATTGTAATTCAATTGATAAGATAAGTATAACTTAACTAAATCTTTCACTAAAAAAATGTAAAAAATAAATATTGTTCTTTCAATTTTTTACAATTTTTAATAATTGAGCATTCCTCAATATTTAAATGAAAAAATGATATATTTTCAAAAAAACTTGTTTTGAACACATTAAGTTGTCGTGCATGTATCATTAATTTTACAGTTTAGTAACATAACAACTATTCTATTGTATTTTTTTAAAGTTGGAGCACACTTCATTATACAAAAAAAACTACTTAGACTATGTCCTAACCATATTGAGGCATTCTAGTGCAATCCAAGCTTGAGAGATCTAAGAATGATAAGGAATGGGCACCTAACAGGAAATAATACATAACTTAGAAAACATTAAAAAAAAATCCTACATACCAAGCAAGTTAGCAAAGCTCTATGTCGAAATTGTTTTCCATGCCGATGTATGCCACTACCCTCTTTATTGTCTTACCAAAAGGCATGCTAATGAGGAAGAAGACCTAAAATTATGGACTTCACCTTCAAAGAATGCCTTGCAATCACATTGTCAAGGAGTGATAAGAATATCATAAATGTGTCAAATGTTAGTTGATATTGTTAATTAAAGACTTATATGGTAAATTTAATATAATACTTACTTATACTTGTCTCTTACTCTTTGTGTCTTGACACATTTAATATTTTATGGTTGTCTCTACGCCTTGACCCAATTCGTATTATAAGGTGAGGATGTGCATGCATAATAATCCTTAGTTATGACTATGAGATGAGGATTTAAAGGGAAGAGGATGTAAAGACAAGTAATTTTTATATGTATTTTGGTGGCGTTGAGGACAAATGTTGTGAGAAACCACAATATTTGGTAGGACAGAGGGAGATTACATCACGATCATGCCACCCATCAAATTAAAGACTATTCTTGAGCCAACAATTGTTTTTTTTTAATTAATAACCATTGTTTCTCCATATCATGTGCCCAATGACACTTCTCTATAGCAATGCATAAATCGACCTCTGCATAGTTTGTGATCCTAGCTACATGTCATTATTTGTATTTGCATGACATCGAGTGTTGTTTATAGTTGTCATGAGTCCATGATATTCATGCAAGAAATTAATTCTTATAGAAAAGGACTCATCAAACCGACCCTTTGAATTTCATTTTGACGAAAAAAAGAGTGGACATTGGTAGCGAGTTTCACATAGGTAGTAGGCACAAAGTTTTGAGCTCGTTTCAGGCCTAGTAGTAGACTAGTAGTTCTTTTTTGTTATAGTCGTAGTTGTTAACACATTTACACACTTTAGATTGTAGCCCCAAGTGACTTGAGATTCAGAGTCACGTCTCGATGGCTAGTGTCTCATAGTCATCAATGATTATTGGTCATCTTGCACAACTAAGCAGTGAGTGCATGGCATGAGTGACTAAGTGATTATAATTATCATATTTCCAATATTTTGAATGATGAGTTGAACTTTATAGCATAGAAATTTTAACATCTTGAGAAATTTATATGGATGGGTAATTTCAAATGTTTCGCTTCTTTTGAAATGTTGATATAAATTATTCCCTTCTTAATTGAAAGGGTAAAATTCATATTTTAAATTTTTTTGAAGGGTAATTTTAACTTTACACTTATGGGAAGGGCTAGAACCCTTTGGAAGGGCTAGGAAGGGTTCAATTTTGAATGTTGCTCACCACTCAAAATTTTCATTAGACAATGGGTTTCAGTTGTAAAGCCACCCGTTTATGTGTGAATGAGTGATTTTATCAGCGAAACTAATATTGCTATTTTTTTTCAAATATTTTATTTTTATTTTTTTATTTATTTTTATTTTTTATTATTTTTATATAGAGATTTTTTATATTCAAGGAAACCTTGTTTATATAACATGCTATATAGTGAGATTTGAATTCTCTATGGGGGAGTGTATTTTTTTTTTAGTAAGAAAAACAATTTTTGTATATTAAAAAAGGTTGTGTTAAAGTTATAGCAGATCTAATGATCAAAATATGATCATCATAGTCAAAATTATACTTGGTAAATACTAACAAACCCAACATCGAGGAAGAGAGAACCACCCGAAAAACCTGGATCCAATCCAACAAATTTTCAAAATCCAAACATACGATAAAATTCACCAACGAATGTCCTCTTAATACTAAAAACAAAGATCAGAGTGACTAATTGGAAAGAACCAAATTTCTAGTTCTACAACGAGTTCCAGAAGAGAAAAGAAAGAACTTTAATCTACCATCCATATTTCCCAGCTTCAGTTTTGAGAGAGTATCAGCTTCCACGTTCAGTTCTCTGTAAACATGATTGAAAGATAGAAAAGAAAAATATGTCATGAAGCATTTAATATTTTCTAACTAGTGATGAAGCTCTAAAGACTTCACTATAACAATATTACCTTCAACTATCTAATTGGCATTCATTAAATGCTATTTGCTAAGTTTGTAGTCTCAAAATATATAAAGAAAGTGGTTTTACAAATCCATTTATAAACCTAAAAAAAAGTGATTTTACAAATCCATTTACAAGCTTAAACCTCAAAATTTTTATAAAAGGATGGAATTGGATAAATATAGTTGGTATGACTTATAGCATTAGATACAATTGTACAACATTCTTATACATGTATTATAAGGCCATCATAGTAATATGATTAATTCTAGTAATATGGTTAGCATTAACGTATCACACCCATCATGATAGCCTAGCATGTATGCGAAATGATACACCTAGCCAACTAATTTTTTTGAATTGCATCATGTCTATTCATTGATGCTTCACACACACACACACACACACACACACACACACACACACACACACACATATATATCGTATGTTGTATTATCTCAACATATAATCGTAAGAAATTAGAATTATTTAAATTAATTATTTTTTATGATTTATAAATGTTTTAAATTGTTGTGTAAAATAAGTAAATGTATTTTAATTAGGAGGAGTATTGGTGGGTGAGGATGGGGTGGTATGAAGAGAAAAAGGTCGTAAGGCTGCAAAATAATGGTAGAGGTAAAAATTTATTTGACTACTTGGCGAATCCGTTGGAAGGCTTGGGTGTAATGTCCTCTTCTGCTTAGGCATTGAGGACCAACCCACTAACTTATGTGATTCCTATAGGTTCGAGCGGGTACTGACAGTCAAGGAATCAACCGAACACTGATGCCATATATAGAAGATCTAGGGCATCAATATTATATTACCATTGCGTCGAAGAGGGCCACTAGAGCCAAAGGTCACCTGCATGCATGACATCCAGGCATTATTTAATGATGCATGCACCCGATTAAGTCTCCATGTGCATACATGAAAGTCAACTGCAAATTAGAAGATAAAGTGACCTAACTAGGTCAAAAGTTAGGGTTTTCATAGTTGAGAGCTATAAAAGAAAGATAAAGTGAATGGAGAAGTCACTTATGTGATAATTGATTTGTGGAGTCGAATTGGAGAGCTCGGCGAGCTAAGTTGGGGTTGAGCGCATGCTCAGCTAACTGGTGTATTTCGGCAACGAAATCTATCTGCCCTAGTTCATCATCGGGTTGGATCATCCAGGTTTAGCACTAGTTCATCATCAAGTTACATTCGACAGTTATTTAGGGAGGTTGATTATTCATCTAGCCAAAGGGTTTCACCGTCACACCGTGTCACTGTGATTAGAGACAAAGCAATTCGTTTTCCTACCTACAGGGTTCAGAACTTTCGCATGCTGCTTCCATCATCATCAAAGGGATATTATAACCCCATTGCACATCATCCGGGCTTCCAGCAGCAGCTTATTTATTATTATGGAGCTTATATAGTTTGAGAGGAGGGCGCATTCACCTGTGGAGGACGATTTCGTGTATCTCCTTATTCCTCCGGCAGAATCCTTGCATGATGGGACCAGTCTCTTCACCATCAGCTGATCTATATACTAGTATGTACATGCATTGATTTCTCCTATTTTATAGCATCTCAGTATTTTTCTAGGGCACATATTTGCATGCAACTGCATACATGCAAAGTTCGGGGTTTGCTTTCCTATTTGATTAAGGAGTAAGTCTATTAGCCATCTACAGTATACACATAAATAGGAAAATATTAGTTTGGGATATTACAGTGGTGTCAGAGCTATTTTCCTTGCAAGTTGTGGCCATGCAAAAATTATAAATGAATCCAGGAGACCCATACAACATTACTCATAGGAGATAGAGGTATAAAGACAAAGAAGAGGAGTTAGAGGACATAGATTTGGGGAACATAGAGTATCAGTTTGAAAAAGGCAAAGAAACAATCACTGATGATGATAAAATAGCTTTCAATAGTCTCATATCAGCCATAAAAAAACTCACCACTGGGCAAAAAGAAATGATGAGCACCTTCAGGCAAATGACTAAGAAGAATGGGCCCACCCCACATAGTCCCTTATTTCCCAACAGTGATAGGGTATCCACCAACAGTAATAGGGAGCACTTACATACCAACATGCAGAGCCATTCCCATATATACAAGCCTTTCCGACCTACCATGCCTCAATTCTTAGATAGCTCAGAACCAGAAGAACTGATAGAGTGGGAGTACTGATAGATGGTGGGGCATCCCACAACTTTATTGATGCTGCATGGGTTAAAAAGAGAGATATTTAGACTGAGAGCTTTGATATGTTTTCGATAGTAGCAGCATGTCACACGATGGAGTGTAGTCAAAGGATTCCTAAATTAAAGGTAACACTTGGGAATTATACAGTGATAGAGACATTCTATGTGGTAGATGTACCTAGCATGAATGTGGTACTAGGAGTTTAGTGGCTGTATTCCATAGGGAAGTATTCCACAAATTACCAGACCATGGAGATGGAGTTTATAGGAGTAGAAGGACAGAAGGTGGTATTGAGAGGGATGAATACCTATCCTCCCACAGTTGTGACATCACACAGGATGGAGGCAGTACTCCGGCAGGGAGATATTGAGTGGGTTGCAGAGTGTATGGTTACCTTCAGGAAACCACCAGATGAGGCCACACAACATCCAACAGATATAGAGGCTTTACTACAGAAGCACAAGGTAGTATTCAGAGACCTTCCAGCAGGTCGACCTCTAGATAGGGGATTTGAGCACATTATTGAGTTAGAGGAGGGGACCCAAGTAGTTATCACCACTCCTTACAGACATCCCAAGAGGTATAAAGATGAGATTGAGAATACAATCAAGGAACTACTCAAGCTGGGATACATCAAACCTAGCTCCAGTTCCTTTGCATCTTCAGTAGTGCTAGTGAAGAAAAAGGATGGAACCTTACATATGTGCATTTATTACAGGGCACTCAATAAGAAGAACATAAAGAACAGGTATCCCATCCCTAGGATTGATGAGTTAATGGATGAACTACAGGGGGCAAATTAATTTTCCAAAATTGATCTCCGCTTAGGGTACCATTAGATTCGGGTCAGGGAACAGGATGTTCCAAAGACCGCTTTCCGTTGCCACTATTGACATTATGAGTTTCTAGTGATGCCATTTGGGCTCACTAATGCACCATCAACTTTCCAATCATGCATGAACCATATCTTCAGGACATAGTTGCATAAATATATTCTGGTATTCTTCGATGACATATTGATATACAGTTCGACTTGGGAAGAACATTTGAGACATCTTGATGAAGTACTTGGTATTCTACAGGAGCAGTCACTATATGCCAAAATTTCCAAGTGTGAGTTCGGCATGCAGGAGATGTTGTACTTAGGACATGTGATAGGGGCCAATGGGGTCTAGGTACACTTAGAGAAGATTCGGGCAATTTTGAATTGGCCTACACCTAACAATGTGACAGAACTGAGGGGCTTTTTGGGCCTTTGCACCTACTACAGGAGGTATGTCAGCGGATTCTCACAGATGACCGTACCCCTCACAGATCTTACCAAGAAGGGAGCATTTAGTTGGTCGGAGGCAGCACAACAAACATTCGAGAAAATGAAGGAGGTAATGAGTTCATGCCCAGTATTAGCTTTACCAGACTTTTCTCAATCCTTTGTGTTAGAATGTGATGCTTCAGGAGAGGGAATTGGGGTAGTTTTGATGCAGAACAACCACCCCATTGCATTTGAGAGCAGGAAGCTCAAAGACCATGAGCACCACTATTCGATATATGACAAAGAGATGTTAGCTATCCTCCATGTGCTAACCAAGTTCAAGCAGTACTTAGTAGGTGCCAGGTTCAAGGTTAAGACAGATCACAACAGCCTGAAATACTTCCTAGAGCAGAAAGAGCTAAATGAGAGACAACAGAAATGGGTAAGTAAAATTCAGGCTTATGACTTCAAGATTGAGTATGTAAATGGGAAGAGAAATATAGTGGTCGATGCACTTTCTAGACGACTAGCTACTTTATCCTTTATGAGCATCTCATCAGATTGGAGGTCTCATCTTTTGGTTGAGTACTCAAAAAATAAGTTTGCTTGCGAGCTATTGGATGGAAAAATTTAGGATGATAGGTACAGGGTCATTGATGATATCATATACTACAAAAACATAATCTTCTTGGTTCCAGAGTCTCTCCTCAAGAACAAAATATTACAGGCATCGCACAATTCACCATTAGCAGGGCATCAGGGGTTTCTCAAGACCTACAGACTGATTAGAGAAAGGTTCTCATGGAGGGGCCTCAAGAAAGATGTGATACAACATGTGAGGGAGTGCAACTTGTGCCAACAAAACAAAATAGAGCACATCCACCCGACTGGTTTACTACATCCATTACCTATTCTTGAGCATAAATGGGAGAGCATTTCTATGGACTTCATTACTGGGTTGCCCAAGGTCCAAGGCAGAGACTGCTTGTACGTAGTAGTGGAAAGATTGACTAAGTTTGCTCACTTCTTTTCCATATCATCAGATTATTCAGCAGCATAAGTAGCATAACTATTTTTCAGAGAGGTATTTAGACTCCATGGGTTACCCAAGACCATTGTCAGTGATAGGGACAACAAATTCACAGGAGCCTTTTGGTAAGAGCTTTTCTGGTTAGTGGGGACCGAGTTAGCCATGAGCATAAGTTATCATCTACAGAGTGAAGGGTAGACAAAGATTGTTAATAAATGGATTGAGGGATACTTGAGAAATTACGTATCAGGTCAGCAGAGGACATGGATCAAATGGTTACACTTGGGTGGACATTGTTACAACACCACCTACCATATGACCATTAGGATGATCCCTTTCCGAGCCCTGTATGGGTATGATGCTTCCACTTTTGCAGACCAGATATTTGGCGATACCAGGGCCCCCAAGGCCAAGGAGTGGATTCAAGAGGGTCAACATATCCTCAAGATACTCAGGGAGAACATATAGGGGCTGCTCAGAATCAACAGAAGATATATGCAGACAGGCACAGAGTTGAGCGCAGTTTTGAGGTGGGAGACTTTGTTTATTTACGCTTCTAGCCTTACCGACAATCATCTCTTAAAAATAAAGTAGCAGAAAAACTCCAACGTTGTTTCTATGGTCCATACAAGATAATTCGGAAGGTTAGAGAGGTAGCATATGAGCTAGAACTACCCCCAGAGAGAAATATTCACAACGTATTTCATGTCTCCAATCTCAAGAAGGTGGTTGGTCAACAAATTGTTACATCTTCCGAGCTACCTCCCCTTGATGACAAGGGGTAATTGGTTCTGATTCCGGAGCGCATCCTAGAGGTGCGAGAGTGGAAACTGAGGAATAGAATCATCAGATATTACCTGGTTCAGTGGAAAGATCTACCTATAGAGGAGGCTACTTGGGAGGCAGAACAGGTATTACAACACTCAGCTTTATAGTTGCTTAAGGACAAGCAAATTCAAGCCAGGAGGACTGTAATGTCCTCTTCTGCTTAGGCATTGAGGATGAACCCGCTAACCTATGTGATTCCTATAGGTTCGAGTGGGTACTAACAGTCAAGGAATTAGCCGAAGACTGACGCCATATATAGAAGATCTAGGGCATCAATATTATATCACCATTGCGTCGAAGAGGACCACTAGAGCCAAAGGCCACCTGCATGCATGACATCCAGGCATTATTTAATGATGCATGCACCCGATTAAGTCTCCATGCACATGCATGCAATTCAACTACAAATTAGAATATGAAGTGACCTAATTAGGTCAAAAATTAGGGTTTTCACAGTTGAGAGTTATAAAAGAAAGATAAAGTGAATGGAGGAGTCACTTATGTGATAATTGATTTGTGGAGTCGAATTGGAGAGCTCGGTGAGCTAAGTTGGGGTTGAGTACATGCTCAGCTAATTGGTGTATTTCAGCAGCGAAATCTATCTGCCCTAGTTCATCATCAGGTTGGATCATCCAGGTTCAACACTAGTTCATCATCATGTTACATTCAGCAGTTATTCAGGGAGGTTGATTATTCATCCAGCCAGAGGGTTTCACTGTCACACCGTGTCACTGTGATTAGAGATAAAGCAATTCGTTTTCCTACCTATAGGGTTCAGAACTTCCGCATGCTGCTTCCATCATCATCAGAGGGGTATTATAACCCTAGTGCACATCATCCGGGCTTCCAGTAGCAGCTTATTTATTATTCCAGAGCTTATATAGTTTGAGAGGAGGGTGCATTCACCTGTGGAGGACGATTTGGTGTATCTCCTTATTCCTCCGAAAAAATCCTTGCATGCTGGGACCAGTCTCTTCACTATCAGTTGATCTATATACTGGTATGTACATGCATTAATTTCTCCTATTTTATAGCATCTCGGTATTTTTCTAAGGCACATATTTGCATGCAACTGCATGCATGCAAAGTTCGGGGTTTACTTTCCTATTTGATTAAGGAGTAAGTCTATTAGCCATCTACAGTATACACATAAATAGGAAAATGTCAGTTTGGGATATTACTTTGGGTCAAATTTCATCTCTCCAATTTTTGTGCTTCTTTTTCGAGAGATTACACAGAAAAGTCTCTTCCTTTTGAATCTAGGTTATCTTAAGAAGAAGAAAACAACTTTAGTTTAAGTTACTATAGAAACTCAAACTTCATTCCAAGAGTTAATGTCTTGAATAACTATGAAGACCCTTATAGGGAAAAGGGGAAGGTATAATGAAAGTCCCTCGTAACAAGTTTCGCCTCTTTGCGGCTCTGTGTATTTTGTTAATAGAAAAAAATTTACTTACAAAAAATACAGAAATCACAAATCTTGGGAATTTTAGGTATCCTTCGAGTTCCATTGCTTTGTAAAATTGTCTTCATAGTCTCTAAGAGAATCTAAAGCTCTGAGTATTTCAGATTGAGCAAATAATCCAGTTCCTTGACCCATTCATCTGGAGACACATAAACATGCATCCGTGACCTCAATTTCCTTTTTTGTAACAAACTTGGGTGTCCCCATATATGTAGGAATGCAAGAAGTTCTCTGATTGCACGGACGTTGGGGGTTTTATTGGTTAGGAGAATCTAATTTGAAATTTTAGCTTGAACCTAGCCCTCTTCTGCCCGGAAGGGATATCAGTATTTGAAGTTCCTTAGGGTTCAGTCCCATTAGGTCTTGAACGGGGAAGGGATCCCAATGGTCTATGTTGGTGTGGATACAAAAACAATTTTCCCTAGTTGAACCCTGTAACTGAGATGTGTGTTAGGGGTGACTGGCCACTTCTACAGCACTTGAAATCATTGTAAAAATATCAACCTTGAAATCATTTTTCAACCTGTAAGTTTTTTCAACAATGACACATACACTTTCAAAATCCTATTGTGGACAATCTAGTAAAACCTTATTTTTGGAGGTAGCCCAAATTGGAACCTATTACGATCAATGGGTAAATAAACCCCTATTTTTCGAGGTTGCCCGATATGGAACCTGTGATGTGATGAGATAGAAAATTTACGACAAATATGCTCCATCGAACATTTAGCGATGAGATTTTTTTTTCAAGAGGAAATTAGCTCCCATTTTGATGAGAGGAGTTTCATTAGGAAGTTTTAAAACTGCAATATAATTTATTTGCATAAAATATTTGTCAAATATTAATTCTTAAAAATAAATATTAAAATACAATAACACTCAAAATAAATATTGAAAAACAATACACTCAAATATTTTACAAATAGAAAAACCACATTAAATATTTTTCTAGACCTAACTTTCTTCCATTAAATCTAGTTTAAGATATATTTTATGAAATTAAAAACCAACATAATGGAAAATTTTCTTTTGTTAAATTCCAATGACATTTGTGAATTTATTAAATGCATATGACAGGGCCAACATTAAGTACATCATCCTCCTCATCATTAAGATCATCATCCTTATCAGCATTAAGTACATTAAGATCATCATCATCGCCAACACTAAGTACATCATCAACAAAATCACCATCATCATTGTCATTATAGTCACTCTTATGCCATTAGTGTTCTTAATCACTCATCGCCATTAGGATTCATGTCATGTAATTGTTAAAGTAATTTATATGTTGTTACAATCATTTCGATGATAATAGGGTCGTTTAGATGTCGTTACAGACATTTAGGTTCCATTAGAATCAATTAGGATCCAAAAGTGCTACCACATGCATAATCATCATTGAAATCCACATCGTCATCATGATCATACAATAAATCAACATCATTGTACTTGGACCAGATGGATGTGCTTCATCCACCCTTCCTTCGACCAGTTTGACCAGGATAATCCAACGGCACTGTTCGCTATTTTTTTTATACGGATGGAGCTCTTATTTAGAAGAGTGCCTCTTTAGGGCAAGGCGATATAACCAATTAATTACAGCTTGCAAAATGTGTTAAGGTCAAGTGCACCCAGACAGGAGGACAAGGTTTGAGGGACGAAGTGGTTGTCTATTGCTTGATCGCAGCAAGGGAAGGAGCAACACTTGCAGTTTAACCTATCGATTGAGTTTACCAAGTGAAGGTATGGGCATAGGCCTCATAGTCAAAGGCAGGGGTTTCCTCATCATATAAACTCATAGCAAAGGCATCCGCAGTCTTGAACAATTATGAATTAATGGCAGAGGAGCCTATTATTTCATTTTCGGGTCCAGATCGACAGCCTGCGGTATCCCTTCATGTTCCAGCTTCCTTACTTGCATCCTTTACTGTCCTGGATTTTCCTCCCCCTTCATTACCCGGATCGGAATCCAAATCCAGTTCCTTCCGGTCTTTAGGTAAATACTCAGGTTTGTGCTTGGCCGGACATTTCTAGCTAGACTTTGCATAGAGTAGCGTTATTCCTCCATACGTAACGTAATAGCACCGCTCACTTTTCTTAATCTGCCCAGATCGAGTTCGTTAATTACTTATATATAGCAACTACTTAATCATTGTTAAAGACTGTGCTGTGTTTGAGATCCAGGGCCAGATGCGGGAGACCCCGGTAAGGTAGGTGGTTCTATCCACTTCCGGTACTACTAATCCACGTCTATCCAGTGTAAATGCTAGGTTTCGATGTCTCCGTGCCCTACCGTGCTGGAGCTGTCTGGTTTGAGGCCATCTGTGGAGAACTTAACTCACTACACTCCTACTTATATTTTCCGTTCTTCCTCCGTACTTGTTTATCTCTTCTTAGGTCAACGAAGTTGAGCGAACCCCCCGGGCTAAAGGGGTGAGCGTAGACTGAAGTATTAACCGGCTCGTGCTAAAGAACCATAAGCTATATGTTTGATTCCAATCTATTACTAGGATAGAACAGAAAAGGAACTCGGAACTAAGTGCATGGACTAAGAGAGTATCTCTTAAGGCTAAGTTCAGTTACATGGACTCTTGAAAATAATGGATACTAACTAATAAGGCTTTGCACTATCTTACCTGGGAGGAATGGAGACTTGCTTCGCTAACGCTCAGGAAGGTAACTAGAGATTGGAAAGTAGGGCACTTATTCAAAGAATGGGAGACTTGCTTTGCTAACGCTCAGATTCCCCCTGCTATGCTTCGCTTTGCTCAGGGAGGGAACTATCTTCTTCGCTTATGCTCTTATAAGTGCATCTTTATTTCAAAGAAGAAGTGGATACAACTTATTATTCTTTGCTTTCACCATAAAAAAGAAAACTAGGGAATATCTCATCAAGTTCTTCATTCAAATAAGGCACTTACACTCCCCTATAAGGTAGTAAAGCTAGATAAAACTACTCCCCTTACTGAGTTTTCATCAAGCTAGAGACACTTCCCTGTCAGGTCGTCACACTGAAGGAATAGGAATTCTCTTTATTCCCATAATATATATATATATATATATATATTAAAAAAAAAGAGGATAAAAAATTATAGCTATCATTCTTCGCTTTTACTCAGCTTTAGTGCCCTCTCCTTTTATTAATGAAAATAAGGTGCGTAGCGCTTGTCCTTCCGAGGGCAAGGAATGGGAAAATAAAATTAATAATGAGATCTCCATTTATTCTTTCTATTAAGGTAAGATAATCTTTCTTATCTCCCTATATATTTATAATTAGGGGATAGAATCAATATCTATTCTCTCTATTTAGTATTTTCGATCTGGAATGTAACAAACTCATATATAATGCTCTCTATATAATATTCATTAGTAAAGGACTCATTTTAAAAGGAGAGCCTGTTTGTTCGCTCAAGTAAAGGCTGGTCCCGAGAACCCATGTTCCCAACAGATGATATATCGGTTGAGTTAAAGTTTACAACAGTCAAGTGAGATTGAGACAAGCTGTTACCAACAGATGAGAGGAAATGGAGTGCTGCCCAACCCCTAACCTCTTACCAGCAGCTTATGGGATGGAGGATCCTTCCCTTTTCCTCTAGCTAGCTAGGTCTTACCCACAACGAAGGTAAGGGATAACCTTTGAAGGGAAGGTTCTCACACTATAGATCGTACCATAATTCAGGTGATCCCATTATCCCAGAGGTTTTAGTCATCATCAATAAAATTGCGATAATAATGAGCAAGGAGCCCACTACCTCACAAGAATGGATGATATAGTCTTATACTTATCAAATCATATCCATACGCTCCATTATAATTATCGTAATGCATCATTGTCATGTTGTTAGGGCCAATCAGATGAAATTAGGTTCTATCAAATGTTGTTGGGGACACTCAAATGCCATTAGAGCAATTTAGGTGGCATTAAGGTAATTTACCCCTCATTATGATTAATCAAGATCCAAAAGTGCCATGATTACGATAATTTAGGTTCCACTATGATAAATAAAGATCTAAAAGTACTATCACATGAATCATGATCAATGGCATTGACATTGATATATCTGACATTATGTCGGACGTTTTCGAACACAATTCCTAGCTCTAAACCTATTGCAATTCATAGCACTGTTCTTTTCGAAATTTCTGGCATTATTCCAGGCGCTATACTTGGCTCCATACCTGGCGCTATGTTGGATGTTTTCTAGGTGCAATTCCTGGCTCTATACTTGGAGCTATGTTGGATGTTTTTCCTGCCAAAATTCATGGCGCAATTCTTGTCGCTAACCCTGGATTAATATATGCTATTATAAAATTCAGGACGTTTTTTGGAGGCTATTCTAGGCGTTATATGGGATGCTTTTTTGGACATTAATTGGGAAGTTAATTGTGATGCTAATTGGGATGATAATTGTGATGCTAATTGGGACGCTAAACGGGGCGTTAATTGGGATGTTAATTAGCCTCCAAAATAGCGCCAACTTTTAGAAAGGGACGCTAATTGGGATGCTAATTGAGACGTTAATTGGGAGGCTAATTGAGACGCTAATTGATATGCTAATTGGGACGCTAATTGGGACGTTGATTGGGATGCTAATTAGCGTCCAAAATAGTGCCAATGTTTAAAAAGGGACCCAAATAACGCCATTAATAGTGCCATCCCATGGAAAAGCGTCCACTTTGTCCAAAAAATGATGAAAAATACACTAAAGGTGAAAGTGGACGCTAAAAAGGAAGCTAAAAGAGACGCTAACGGCAGGGTTTTGTTGTAGTGTTCAGAATCTCCATTGCATACTTCCATTTACCAAGGAAGATTCCATCTGCACTCTACCAAACCTCCATGCCTAAGAAGTAATGCATCATCCCTAGGTCTTTCATCTCAAACTTAGTGGCAAGCCTCCTCTTTGCATCTACAATGATTTCATCCTCACCTATCAAAAACAGGTCATCTACATATAACATGAGTATCATTGGTCTTTCACCTTCAACCTTGAAGTAAAGGTTGGAATCTGCTTTACTCTTGGTAACGCCTAAGCTCATTAGGAATTTGTCCATCCTATTGTACCACATCCTAGGTTCCAGCTTCAATTCGTACAAGGATTTCTTTAACTTGCACACATGAGTATTTATGTCATGTGTCTCGAATCCTAATGGATGCTCTACGTACACTTCCTCTTCAACTACACCATTCAAGAACGATGTCTTGACGTCCATCTGGTGTACCTTCCACTTCATTACTACGACCAATTCAAGTATAGATCTAATGGAAGTGTATCTTGCTACAGGGGCAAATGTCTCCTCGTAGTCTATGCCTTCTTTCTGGGAGAAGCCATGTGTCGCAAATCTTACCTTGTGTTTTTCAATGCTACCATCTGCAGCATGCTTGATCTTGTAGATCCACTTTGAAGTTACAATAGACTTCTCTTCTGGTCTCAAAACTACCTCCCAAACATCATTCTTCATAATCAACTGGTATTCCTCAATTATGACATCCTTCCATTATTTATTCTTTGTTGCTTCTTAGTACTTGGAAGACTCTTGATCAATGATGTCACATAGAAGGGCCACATAGTTGTTGTATGGTCTAGGTCTCTTGCTTTCTCTATGCATCCCATCTAGAGCGCCATACTTCTCTACATCTTGTATTACTTCTCATTCCCATGTTGGTCTTCTTTTGTGGGATTTCTTCCCACGAAGTGGTTCTACTTGTTCTTGTGGTTCTACCATGTTGTGGTGTTCATGATCTTCTAGAGTTGCTTCTTCATTTTCATGTCTCGGACTATGGTTGCTTCAGGTTCTTCAACTCTTTTTTCTCTTATTATTTTCCTTTCTAGTTCATCATCTTCAGTGGTGTGAGCATGATGTCTTGTCTTGTCAATATTCATGTTGGAGGAACCTTTGTTTCTAGGACAATCTTTGGAGTAGTGTCCCCTCTCATCACATGTGTAACATATAACACGGGATATATCTCTTCTAGGTCTCCTTTGTCTTTTGTGATGATGGTCCTCCCTATTGTTATGATTTCTTCTAGTATGAATTGTGAGAGCTTGATCATCATTTGCTACCATCTTCTCTTCTCTTGTTATTAGTCGAGCTTCTTCTTGAGTGCATTCTTCCCATGGTCTATTGAAGGTGAGCAACTTATTTCTGGCACATATTCCTTGAATGAATGAGTCTCATGATCTTGGGAGGCCATTCAACATGGTCATAACAACATCTCCTTCTTCTACCTTTTCTTCAACTTCTTCAAGTTGTTCCTTGATTTGAGTGACCCTTGTGAAGTAGGATTGTATGGCCTTTGAGTTTTGGATCTTCACATTCTTGAGTTGGTTCCTTAATGTCATCTTTTGGTTGATGTTCTTCCCTTCGAATAATGTTGTCAAAGCATCGAACATATCCTTGGGTGTATTCAAAGATGACACATGAGGGATGAGATGATCTTTAATAGAATCTGAAAGAATTCTCTTGGCCTTGACCAAGTTCTTCTTGTGGATAGCGTTTGCTTCATCTCCCTCTGGTGTTGGAACTTCCTCACTGATATATTTGTCCAAATCATTTCTTTAAGGATAAGAGAGATCCTATACTTCCATGCTCGGAAGTTGTCAACTCCCTCAAGCTTATCATCAAGCTTGGTGTGGTGAGTCATTTTAAAATGAGAACCTCAAATGGAAATAGCATAGATTTTAGGTCTTACTAATTTGAGATGCGCATCTTGGTTCTAGAGCTGGCTAACCTAGGGTTTGTTAGAGAAACCTTAATTTTCCAAAGTAGGAATTTCAAACTTTTGATTGGAGAGGAAGATGCGGCTTTTTAAGGCAAGTTGTCCAATGTACTCATGTTTCCAAATTGATGGAGGAAAACCCCAAAAGCTTGATGCCATAGTTTTCTCCTGTCATTAGTGTCTGGGTCAAAAATGAAATTCTCCAAAATTGATTTTGCTTTCTCCAAAATATGTGCCCTTTTAGGGCGAGTTAGCTTATCCCTCTTTTTTTGATGATCTATGGATATAAGACCTTGAACTAGGAAGCCCTAGTTTCCCATTGTTTCATAGTGCCTTCTTTTAGAGTGGCTCTGATACCATGTTTTTGCACTTTAATTCAATTATGTTAGATCTTTAACTGAAAGAATAATAAGCACAACAAATCACAATAGACACAAGAATTTTCCTCAAGGAAACCATAAAGGAGAAAACCCTGCAAACTTCTTCAGAGATAGATTCGTCATGATTCCAATATCACAAGATGGAAAACCCAAGAATAAGAAGTCTTTTGCAACTCTCTCTCTCTCTCTCTCTTTCTCCTCTAGCGAACTTGTCCTCTCTCTCTTACTCATGTGAATTTAGTGAGCGAGTGTTTGTATAAATGAGGGAGGGTACCTCCCTATTTATATACATCAAGTGGCTGACCTAAAAACTGACTGGGCCAACCTCTTGACCTAGCAGGGTTGACTTGTCTCTTGGGAGACTCAAAAATACATTTTACATTATTCTTTTTGGTGTCTTATTGCCTCGACTTACAACAAAGGTTTTACCTCAATGACATTACATGACCAAACATAATAATGACATCCCCGAACGGAGGAAAAACATCTCCGATTGAGGTACAATAAAAAAATACAAGAATAATATATAATAGAATATCTTTTGATGTTACATTTAAAACAACAACCACAAACTGATAGATATCAACAGCTATAAAGTTGTGGTTCTAGATTGCCACAAATCAACCAAGGCTATGAAAGGTGGTTTCGGATGACCATTAACCATGTACCATGAAGGTGGTTTAAGGATTATCAAAATCTCTAGAACTTGGATTGAACGCTTAGAGCTTCCTGGAACATTCTGGAAGGATAGCAGAAGTTGTATGTCTTCTACCGAATGGGTGGTTTTAAGATGACCACAAACTCTAGAACTTAGCTCGAAGGATTAGAGGTTCTTGGAACATTTCAAAAAGCTAGTAGAATATGATGCATTCTACTAAATGAATAGTCATTGCTTTGGCTATGGCTCTAGCTAGATAATTCGGCATCAAGGCTTTGTATTTGATACAGGATCGCTTGTTCCTGACTTCCATTTGGTGATGTCATTCACCCTTTTCGTGGACAAAGTGATGAGAAGAAGATCTCTCGGCTGCAAAATGTGTCATTACTTGAAAATGAATTCTTTGATATGACACATATATCTTCTTGGTCATTGACAATCATTATCAAGAAGCAATCCACTCGTAATGAATATTATCTCTTGCATATTTTTTCAAATTGAAGCATATCTATAAAGAATGCGTATGTTTTTCACAATGCTTACAAGGGTGAATATCAAAACACTAATATTTCATATGGCCACTTGATAACAATGTTGGAATTTCGAAGTTCGAATTGAAGATGAACTTTCTTTTAAGAACCCAACACTCTGAAATTGGATTGGTTTGGAGTAATCGAGAATGTGAACAGTCATTTCCTTGTTGTATCCAAGACTGACTGTGTGCTTGTTGTGTGTGATATCTTCCCGCAGTCTAATAATGGGCGTGGAAAGAACAAGTGAAACCTCTATATGCATAACTCAATATTCATTTGGATATGCTTTTGAAGTGGCATCATGTGCTTCGAAAGTGGCACTGTTGATTTGAACATGTGTAGGTTGGTGATATGGATCACAGAAGAGAGGATTATTTTGAACAAGAACAAGTTCATAATGTTCCTTCCTTTATCGTAGCTCATCATGCTAGAACTGTGATTCAAGTTGAAGAAACTCAATGGTGTCTTATGATTCTTGTACACAATCTTGAATGTGAGTTATAGTGGTCTTATCGACCATGACAGTGTTGTCATCAAAGGAGAGAAGTAGAGTGTTCAGTAACTTTACCGATTTATTGATTCTAGACATTGAAAACGTGTGATTAAGGACTCGATTAAATGGAGAAGAGATTCTTGCAACTCCACCCTTTTACAAACAAACTCAACAACTAAACTTCAAATCATAAAAATGAAGGGTGTAAGCTACAATTGAGAATGCACCCAATTATAAACAACTTGGAGGAAATAATTGTAAACTTGCAAATCAACTTACAAAAATCAAAGTTTTCAAGTTACAACTAAATCTGAAGCTCAGTTCCAAGAAGTCATTAAGTTTTTTTTTGCAAGATTGGTGGCTCGATCTGTCTTCGCCTAACTTGACTATGTTTGCAGGTTTTGGAGTGCAGTGTGGATTTGAGGATCGAATCGTTGGTGACTTTGTCTTGAACATGAAATCTTTGCAGTATTTTGACCTTTAGTTAGTTGTGTTCATGGCGCAGCGTTGATTCTGCTGATCTTTGTGGCGGCTGTGACTGGTTTGGTGTGCTCGCCCAACTTGTGTTGTGGTCGATCCTAGCATTTTGGAACAAACTTTCGCTAATTCAGTTGAGTTTGGAGGAGGAATCTGTGTTAATTTGGATTTTTTTTGAGTTTCTTGATTTAGTTTTTGTGTTCCTCTGAAGGTCTTTAGATTTGTGATCTTCTTCCATGGCTATTGGAGGGGGATCCTCTCCTCCTCCTCAACTCACTGCTTTCAGGAATCTGGTTGCAGCAAGTGGTAAAAGGAAGCCCTCCCAGAACCAACAGACTTTTGTCAAGAAACTTGACAATATTCCCTCGGTGAATCTTCCTGTGAAACAACCATGTCGTACAAACATGAACATTGCAGAACAGGGTCTTATTGGCTAGTTTACTGGTCTTTGGCCATCTCCAAAGGCTATTGATGGGTGGGTTCAAAGAAACTAGTAACCTCTTATTTCAGAAGGAATTATAAGCAACCTGATAGGTAAAGGATACTATGTTTTTCTTGTTAGTTTTTTAATCATTTAAGCTATATGATGTTAGGATCTTATCTGAGAGAATAACAAGCACAACAATCAATCACAAGAGACAATGAACACAAATATTTTCCTCGGGGAAACCATAAAGGAGAAAACCCCGCAACTTCCTCAGAGATAGAATGAGCACCAAAAGTAAAACCCAAAGATACAAAGATGATCTCCCAACAGCATTTGACTCTCTCTCTCTTTTCCCAGCTTCTTCTCTTTCTCAGTTATGTGCTACAACTGAGTGTGAGTGACTGTGTGATAAATAGAGAGGCTCACTCTCTATTTATACTATTTTTTGACTTCACATTAACTCACCAGGGCCAACTTCTCTAGGAGAGTCTAACAACCCTAGTGGCCCACAACTGCAGGGACTTTAACCCTTGAACAATAAGGAGGGTTGCCCTCTATGAATTTACATGACTTGATTACATTATTGATTATCCCGATAGGAACATCGGGGTATGACATAGTCACATAACTTGATTACATTACTGATACTGTCAATAGGAACATCATGGTACAATACATAAGACATACAAGTGAATACATTTCGAAGTTATAAATACATCAACAATCCCTCTTAACTATGAAGGTATTCTCTCAACATAATTCATCAGCACAAGTCTTCGTCACTGGATCATCATCAAGTCCACCATCATCAAGTCTGGATCATCGCTGCTTCCGCTATCTTGAACAAATGGTGCTATCTCTCAATTCTACTCGTCACAAGAAATTCTACAGAGCTAGCATTTTTTCATGTTGGTTGCAGGCCTAGCCTCCATGTAGGTCTTCTTCTTCTTCAGCGTTTACATTTGACCATGGGAGGCCCAGCCTGCCACCATGTCGGAAAGGCCTGCCCAACACTTATAGCTGACCATGGGAATCCCAACATGCCACCATGTTAGAATGGCACTCCCAACACTCACATTTGACCTCGTCATGTTAGAAAGGCCCAGCATGCACATCTGACCTCATCATGTTAGAAAGGCTCGTCCAACACTCAGATCTGACCACATCATGTCAGAAAGGCCCAACACTCACATCTGACCTCATCATGTCAGAAAGGCGCGTCCAACACTCACATCTGACCACATCATGTCAGAAAGGCCCATCACTCACATATGACCTCATCATGTCAGAAAGGCTCAGCACTTACATTCGATCACGGGAGGCCCAGCCTGCCACCATGTCGGAAAGGCTTAACACTCACATCCAACCATGGGAGGCCCAGCCTGCCACCATGTCGAAAAGGATCTGCACTTACATCTGACCATGGGAGGCCCAACCTACCACCATGTCAGAAAGGCTCTGCACTTACATCTGACCATGGGAGGCCCAGCCTGCCACCATGTCAGAAAGGCTCTGCACTTACATCTGACCATGGGAGGAACCAATCCTACCATGTTAGAAAGGCTCTCAGACTCATCACTTCCCTTTGGAGGGAACCTTGATCTGGAGAACACCAAGTTTCTCCCTGAAGTACTCAAACTTCATTGAAGTTTCTCCAAGTTTGGTCAACACATTAGTTATCTGCTCATCCGTCACAACATATTGGAGCTTCACTGCTCCTCTTTGCACCATATCCCTTATATAGTAATATTTGATCTCGATATGCTTCGACTTGTCATGGAACACAGGGTTCTCTGACAACTTCACACAACTCTGGTTGTCACAATATATGCAAGTAGCATCCAAATGGAGATCAAACAAATCAGATAGTAGCTTCCTCATCCACACTGGCTCACAACTAGCCGAACAAGCTGCAACATACTCTGCTTCAGCTATACTCAATGCCACATAGGATTGCTTCCTGCTAAACCAAGAGATCACACCTGATCCCATACTAAAGTAGCACCCTGAAGTGCTCTTCCTATCAATGGCATTGCCTGCTGTCACGTCCCCGACCCTCCGACCGACAAAGAGGACGCTACCAAACCATCAAACATCCGGGAAACTAGCCCCATGAACATGAACATACATAAAATGCTGAAATAAAATTCTTAAAACATAAAACATGCTAAGATACATTCACACACACAGCGGAAGCAAACATACATTCAGGCATTTAGCATGTTCATCATAGTTCATTAGCCATCAATATAATTGCAGAGATGAAATAGACAAGGATACTTATCTCATGAAGAACTTGCCTCGCAACCAGCTACGTCGCTGCAACGTTCCACCCAACCATAGGCCATCATGCTCATCAATCTCTCAGCAACACTGCCACCCCCGAGCTGGGCATGATTCCCCAAGGAATAAGGGACTAAGCAGGCTTACACATAGCCAAGGTACACAAATCAACCAATCCCACATAGTAGGGCTTATCAGGCTTTCAAGGAGCTGAGAGAAGCTAAATGCTAAGTTGGTGAGCTCATGGAAGAGATAAGGAAGCCTACACTAGAGCTATCCTGACCTCTAATACACACACACACACCTGACACCAGGAATTAGTCCCTTCTTTGCTTCACAATCCCTTAGGCCCTGACTTCCCTTGCTAGTGCTCTTCTAGGGTTGTGGAGAAGAAAGCCAACCATCTAAATCTATTTGTGTGGCTCCCCAAACCCAGGTTTCTCAAGCATACCCAGCCTTCAATCCCACTCCACACAGTCCGAAGACCAACCACTGCATGCATGCAAAAAAACAAGCACTTCACAGCTCGGACAGGGGAAGACAAATCCATGAATTGTTCTTGGCCCCATCGTGGCCAAAACGATTCCATAGAAACCTACAGCATCCCAAATCGTAAGGGAAAACATGGCCAACAAAATGTGTATGAGATCACAACCAACACAACGTAGGTACTCACAACAACCATCGATTAGGTGAAGAACACAATCTATCTCACAATGAAAACCACCGGAACATTTCCCAGTCTGATACTGGAAAAAGGGAAATCGATTCTCTGTACAGGCCGGAGGAAGATCATACTTAGATCCCAATCAGTGCATGAGGCAAAGGAACAACCGGTGAGAGAAAGGAGAACTGAACCCCCCCCCCAACAGAATCGTGGATCCTTTTATCTCCGCGCTGTGTGAGGAATGAACAGCCACGATGGAGAGAGTGGACAAAACCAATCGGGCATCCCAAACGATGCGTGAGGAAGCCACTCCCAGCCCGTGTGTGTGACTGTACCAACTGGTGAAGAGTGCATGGGGGCAAGCCTGCCACCCACCACTACCCAACATTAACTGCCTCAACTAAATAGGGGTTTAAGGTTCGACACATGGATTTTCCCCAATGGCTCCCACAGGTTAGACAATCCCCCCCTTAACCTTAGGAAATCATGCCCTTTTCATTTAACGTTGCACCGTCATAGATGGTTGTAGGTTTTTGATTAATTTTGCATGTTTACATGATGCCAAAACTATAATGTGCTGGATGGCACGATATACCATCGACAACGATCCCAATGGCCGAAACATAACACAACCAAATTGATGGTGGCGCTTTTTCCTTTAGCTCCTCACCATGATTAATTACAATATATACATCATGTACCTTTAATCCAAACGGGGTCAAAACCGGGGTGTTACAATCCCCTCCCCCTTGGAATAACACCGTCCTGGGTGTTCCAATACATAGGAATACATATACCATTTGCACATTAAAATTTTGCAGATCTGTCCCACGTTCAATTATTTACTTGAACTTTCAGGACCAAGCCCCTCAGCTTCCACGAGCTTCTCTTGCCGGTTCTCAGCTTTTGGCTCATCCCCAAGTCTAGGGACTTTTATGTATCTTGAGCATCTCTCCAAGATTTTCTTGGGTCTTGGCAATTGTTTGAAGAAGACTTCCAGCCAAGTCCAACAGCTTTTGGTCGGCTGCCATGATCAATGTGCACTACTGGATTTCACTTTTCTCACCTGTGAAATGCATCATTGAAATTCTGTTAGACCAAGCATAATATAGGCATTAAAATCAGTCAATTAATTGTCCAATTGGCATGGCAGTCCAAGCCTCATCAAGGAGACTTTCATATTTTTCATGCCTTCCCAACAGGCACATGAGCTCATTCATGTCCATTCTTGGGTAGGGAATTAACTATTCCAACATTTATAATTATTTTAAGCAAATAGACACATTCTATATTCAGCCATACATGCATTCAACAATCTTTTGTTTTCACAATGCATAAGTATATATATATAATCAAAGAAAGAAAGAGAGAGCAGCAAGAGTTTTTCCCCTCTTTGTCTTGTTCCATCCTGGAACACACACCACCACTGTGGTTTTCATGCTCTCAACCTCTTTCACTTCACCGTGAATGCTGGACCAATCCCTCTTGGTCATGACACTTAGTGTCTCTGGTCTATTTTAGACCTCTCAACCATGGAGCCTCCCCACATGGTTTGTCTCGGCTGCAAGGAACTTCACAGTCTCACTAGCACCTTTTTCATTGCTGCTCATTCTGAGCTCTTTAGGACAGTCACATGTCCACATGCATCCCTAGGATGCTCTCATAGTCCTCGCTTCTAGTGATACCCAGGCATACAATAGCCCAACATCTCCTTCCAGTACATCTTCATGCCGACTGGGAAGGAAAATTTATCATTACCATTTCCAGGTTTCATTTCTAGCAGAGCTCTAATTCCACTACCCCATACAACACAAGAAACCACCCCCTTCTCTACTCTTCAGTCCCTCGAGAATGTCTCCCTCTCTGTGCTCTTTAGTAGGAGGTAGGATGAGCCCAAGCCATTGTCCATTTAGTGTGCAACACCAGACTGCATCTGTTTAGCCTGACAACACACATAATACAAGCAACTCATCAGCATTATTGTTCTAAAATTGTAATCACATTTCATATCATTCACTATCAAGTATTGAGACACCAGGAGTGCGTCCACTTCCTAGGGTGTAATCAATATTGAAAAATCATTTCATGACCCGACACCGGGAAAGTGTGCACCCCTTTCCGATGTGAACCATGTACCCCCTATTCATACTCAAGCAATCTGTCATAATGGAAATAAAATCAAAACATGCTCTACATATTGAATTTAACAATTGGCATGCATATTCTTAGCTAGGGTCACAAAACACTTATCCATTTGTTGAGGCAGTATTCCTTTGTTAAGGAGGAATGGGGCTCCCTTCTCTGAGTTGACAGTCCCTTGGTTTTCCATCCCAACTCCTTTTCACATTTCATATTCACACATGTCTTACCGACATAATCCATACCATCTCACTCATGTTGCTTACCAAACATGTAGTGCAGATGAGACATTTCCAAAATGTCCAATGGAGTTTCACCCGAAACCCATTTCCAAGATAGGGGAAAACCTTCCCATGAAGTTTGGCTCCTGCAGGCCATCACACATGATCTTCCTGCAGTGTGTACCCCTGGAACATTCATCAAATAGCCAAAATGTCAATCATTATCTGATAATACCATCCAAATTTGATTGTTCCATAACCAAGCAATGACATTAGTAATTAAATTCAATGAGAATTTGCAACTCTGTTTACTACAGAAATTGATTTGCTTGGCAATGAGGTGATCCTCAATTGTAGGTCTCTTGTAAGCAGCACCACTATGCCCATTATAATTTTATGCTTACTAGCATAACATGAATACCCACTTACAATGCGTCCTCCTGGCACAATCTTATGCAAGCCAATAATGATTAGTAGTTGTCAGCAATTTCTCAAATCCGAAATTCACAAATTCAAATTTAACAACCCATTATGCATACAAACTATTTTCACAGCCATGAGACTCTTCTCATGAGGTTTGGCTCTTTCACATGGTATATTTCGGCCTTTGTCATGGTCTTACACACATTGCCATGCTCCAAACAATCTACCTGAACCTGAACTTCAATTAGCCAAACACTTGGCAAGTCTGGATGCATATAACCTTTTCATTGCTGCAACCATCACTGAAGCATTTTCAGAATTTATAAAATTCAAATACTTCCAGCTGTTAATCACATCAATATTACCAAAACCCATTTACTTCATGCAATCATTATCATACTTTAAATTACAGGGTACAGTCACATCGTTTATGCAATTTAAATGAAATGTTTAGGTACTCCTTACTTAACAAGCATATCATTTGTACCCCCTTGCCCTTCCATAGAGCATTTTCGGCAGCCAAATGATCATGACTACCTTCTTCATGCTCTTACTATCCTGCATTCACATCAGCTCTTGAAATGGTTCCAGAATTGTCATCAATTCATCATTTCAGCCATTAGTTATTCACAATGACACATGCACTATCTCTAGGCATTCATGCAATGCATCACAACATTTGTACCCATGCTTATGTATTCGTATCTACAACATTTACTCATACTTTTCATATGCATCTATTCAATGCATAACCACAAGATTTATGAAATCTTTTAATGCATATCCACTCAATGCTTCCCTGCATTGATTCAGGAGTACTATGCATTCAAACATACCATGCATGACCTAACCATGACTACTTCATATAGGATGCCCTACCGTAATCAAGACTATCAGTACTCACTTTCTTACCATGTTCATAACAACATATATAGGCATGCCACATTTCTATGTGAATGTAGTATAAATTTCAAATACCCACATGGTATGAAATCCCTTGCTTTTACCACTCCATGCAATTGTCATAGTTAAACATTACCTTCATGGGTCCTACTTACACCCTTGACATTACCAGTTTGGTTGGTCCTTTGCAGGAGATTGTAGAATTTGCTCACCAACTTTTGATTCTGGACTTGTTGCCTTATCCCTTTCTCCATAGGGTTGCTTGTCACATTCATCAGCATCAACAATGTATTCAGCCATGTCCATGTTGTCGTTGGTTTTTCCACTAATGCCAACATCAATGCAATAATTATCATTAGTGGCTCATTATAAATGTATAATTGTCACTATTCTTACCAACATGTAATATCTTATGCATGCAAGGCATATCCTCATACATTTCATGTATAAAACTTGTAATCATAATTAGCAAGACAGGGTTTAAGGAAATTTCCCTTTTCAAGTCCCTCATCCTTGCATGGAACTCCTCTTCCACACAACAACTGGTTTGACTTCATGGTCTTGCTACCTCTAGGCATGCAATTCCTGGATATTTGTCCATATTGACAGCAACACATTTCTTTTTCAAGCAATCACTAGCACTTTGCTGCTCCATATTCAGATTCTGGTGACTCTCCCTTGTTCCTTGCTGGATAAGCTTTCCAACGCCTATCCACATGCTTCATTCTGACCTCGGGTGTGAAAACCAAACCACTTCAAAAATGATGCTTTTTACCAAATGTATTATGGTCTGAAATGTCAACTTCAACCACCTGGAACTCTCTTCCTTTTCAGCCCCGAAATTGCTGAGAAACCCAATGAGAAATTCACTGCAAAACCCCAATTTTTCTTTGGTCAAAATTGTGTCTCATCCCAACTAATTTTTCCGACATTTCGGACCCTTAGTGGACTAGTCTTTTGACACTTCGGCGACCCAGATGACTAAATTCTCTGGCGCTCATCAGCGGCCTACTCATCTATCTTTTTCCGACATTTCGGGTCTGTAGTTGTATAGGCTTTCAATCCGCATCGACGACGTCAAGGACTGTTCATCGGGTCCTTTCTTCACTAACCTTCTGGCATTTCAGCGGCTAGAACGTCTAATTTTTTTTTCTCCGCTATATCAGCGGGTTGTTTGTCTATTTCCTTCCACTGTGTCGGCCTGTAGTGGTCTACTATTCCGAACTTCATCGGTGAGAAAATTGACTAACCGCTGCATCGACGGTTGGATGCTTTGTGCATCGGGTGGCTAGTTGTCTATACTTCCCAATGGTGGCCAACAAACCTTCTGTGTCTTCTGCGGCCACAAGAATATCGGTAGTCGGAACCTCTAGTCACTGCAGCATCGGTAGTCGGGACTTCTACCTATCGGAAGGTTAGTCCTCTAGACTTCCACAACGATGGATGGTTGTTCAACTATCTTCCGTCGATCGGTGCTGTAGATCACTAATTGCTACTGACACATCGGTGGACTCATCCACTAACATGCACCGATCGCCCATATCCTCAACACTTAGAAGAATTCTCGGCGAAAATTTTCTTTTTCTCCTTCCTGCGACACTCCGTTGGCTGTTTCATCAACTATTTCCCACTGACACTGCGGATACTCCCTCAGCTAGTCATCGGCGATCCAGTCAACTAATCATTGTCGATTGCCGATGGTCTTATCGGAGCTTCATCAGACTAAGTTAGGCCAGCGTTTTGGTGGCCTTCAGCTGATCTCCGCTGAAACTGCGGCTCCCACATCCACTAAGTTTCACCGATGTCCGATGATTCTCATACGTAGAATTTTTTTTCAAAATTTCTTCCTTAACCATCTTTCCGTTGCTTCATCGGCTCAACCGTCTTCTATTCTTTGCCATCGTTTCGACGCCTTCACTATCTATTTTTCGACGTTGCGGCTACGCCATCAATTAGGTATCGGTGACCCAAGTTACTACGTTCCTCGTCGTTGCGACGACCAGATGGCAATACATCTTTGATACGTCGGTGATCTGATCCTTTATTTCATTGGACGGGTAGTCCCTTAGGTGACCGCAACAGTGGTTCATCCACACTAAACCTTTTTTCGATCGATGATCCGATCCACTAATAACTTTCGATCGGTGATCTGAAGCACAACTTAATCAGCATTGGCAGTTGGAACCTTATCCGTCGAAATATTAGTGCTCTAGACTTCTGCAATGGCGGTGCTCGAACCACTAATTCCTTCTGATGTTCATCAATGACTCGTACAACTAACATTTCCCGATGGCCAACGGACACTTTGCATCGACTCTTCCTTCAACTATTCATCGACGATGTCAACAACTATTCATCAGCGATGTCAAAAACTATTCCTCTCCAATCGTCAATGATTTCGTTCCTTAGAAAAATTTTCGGAAATCTTTCGCTGCGTCGGCTGTCGGGACGACTTTCCTCTTCGACATCGGTGGTCGGGGACTCTATCCGTCAAAAGGATAGTATTCTAGCCATCCACAATGGCGGCAAACAATCATCCATTCTCTTCCGATGTAGTCGCCAAGCTTTTCACCGCGTCGACAACTTGATCATTTGGGAATCGACGATGCGATCAACTAATCATCGCCGATTGCCGATGATTCCACCACTTCGAAATATTTTCGAAATTTCTCTCCGCTATGGGTGAGCTTTAGGCTAACACTTCTGCGATGTTGGAGGACTTTCACACTTAGTCCTTCGATGGGCCGACGGGTGACGAACGAAATTCCTTCCGTAATCTTCTTTCGATTGCTGTACGTTGGGTGACCTTCAGACTATCTTTTCCGCTGCATTGGAAGAACTTCGCACTAAGTTTTTCGATGAGCCGACGATTCTGATACTTAGAATTTTTTTGTGAATTTTCCTGTCCTTCACCCATTTTCTCTTGGTTTCTTCTGTGCAGTAGGCAACCTGCCTCTGCTAACTATTTCTCATGGCCCTCTGAGGCCCAAATGCTGCAACATAAGCTCTGTCACTACATCTTTACAGCCCATTCAGGCCCATGCTGCAACCAAAGCTCTGATACCACACTGTCACAACCCCAACCCTCTGACCGAGGAAGAGGACGCTACCAAACCATCAAACATCCGGGTAACTAGCCCCATGAACATGAACATACATAAAATGCTGAAATAAAATTCTTAAAACATAAAACATGCTAAGATACATTCACATACACAGCGAAAGAAAACATACATTCAGGCATTCAACATGTTCATCATAGTTCATTAACCATCAATATAAATGCAGAGATGAAATAAACAAGGATACTTATCTCATGAAGAACTTGCCCCGCAACCAGCTACGTCACTGCAACGTTCCACCCAACCATAGGCCAGCGTGCTCATCAATCTCTCAGCAACACTGCCACACCCAAGCTGGGCATGATTCCCCAAGGAATAAGGGACTAAGTAGGCTTACACATAGCTAAGGTACACAAATCATCCAAGCCCACACAATAGGGCTTATCAGGCTATCAAGGAGCTGGGAGAAGCTAAATGCTAAGCTGGTGAGCTCATGGAAGAGCTAAGGACGCCTACACCAGAGCTAGCTTGACCTCTAATACACACACACACACACCCGACACTAGGAATCAGTCCCTTCTCTGCTTCATAGTCCCTTAGGCCCTGACTTCCCTTGCCAGTGCTCTTCCGGGGTTGTGGAGAAGAAATCCAACCATCTAACTCTGTCTGTGTGGCTCCCCAAACCCGGGTTTCTCAAGCATACCCAGCCTTGAATCCCACTTCACACAGTCTGAAGACCAGCCACTGCATGCATGCAGCAAAACAAGCACTTCATAGCTCGGATAGGGGAAGACAAATCCCTGAATCGTTCTTGGCCCCATCATGGCCAAAACGATTCCACAGCAACCTATAGCAACCCAAATCGTAAGGGAAAACATGAACAATAAAATGTGAATGAGATCATAGCCAACACAACATAGGTACTCACAGCAACCACCAATCAGGGGAAGAACATAACCGATCTCACAATGAAAACCACCGAAACATTTCCCAGTTTGATACTGGAAAAAGGGAAATCGATTCTCTATACAGGCCGGAGGAAGATCATACTTAGAGCCCAGTCGGTGTGTGAGGCAAAGGAACAGTCGGTGAGAGAAAGGAGAACCGAACCCCCCCACACAGAATCGTGGATCCTTTTATCTCCACGCTGCATGAGGAATGAACAGCCACGATGGAGAGAGTGGACAGAACCAATCGGGCATCCCAAATGGCGCGTGAGGAAGCCACTCCCAGCCCGTGCGTGTGACTGAACCAGCTGGTGAAGAGTCCTTGGGGGAAATCCTATCACTCACCACTACCCAGCATTAATTACCTCAACTAAATAGGGGTTTAAGGTTCGACACATGGCTTTTCCCCAATGGCTCCCACGAGTTAGACAATCCCCCCCTTAACCTTAGGAAATCATGCCCTTTTCATTTAACGTTGCATCGTCGTAGCTAGTTGTAGGTTTTTGATTAATTTTGCAGGTTTTTGATTAATTTTTGCATGTTTACATGATGCCAGAACTATAATTTTGTTGGCAACGATCCCAATTACGAAAACATAACACAACCAAATCGATGGTGGGGCTTTTGCCTTTAGCTCCTCACCATGATTAATTACAATATATACATCATTTACCTTTAATGCAAACGAGGTCAAAACCGGGGTGTTACAATCCCCTCCCCCTTGGAATAACACCATCCTCGGTGTTCCAATACATAGGAATACATATACCATTTGCATTTTTTGGGAAGTGATCCATCCCAAATTTACCTTCATTGGAATTGTTTGATGATCAATTGCTCGTATAGAACTTCTTAATTTAGGCTTCCATAAAAGTTGTTGATGTTGTTTTTGTTCATTTTCAAGGTTGTGATTGGTTTGTCTATAAGAAGAACGATGTTTATTTTCTACTTTAATTTGATGTTGGTTGTATCGACTTCTGTGATTTGGGTGACGATAACGTATCCAAGCCATTTGTGGAACCCTTGTAGAAACTTCACTTGTTTCTGATTCTCCGGATTTACTGGTTGATAATAACTCTGAGTATTTTTTTAACTTCTCAATTTTAAAACTTTTATTTGTTCAGTCTACTCTTGATTCAAATTTTTTAAGCGAGATTTTTCTTCATTTTTTTCTAATAGATTCTTATTGAATTCATTAAGGAGATCCATTTCCTTTTGGTGGAATTTCTCTTGGATTTCTTCTTGCGATCTTTTTTCTCTTTTTAATTTCTTAATCTGTACGATCAAGTCTTGACTATGATTCTTCAAACGAGTAATTTCTTCATCCTTACCGGCGACAATGTTTTCAACTTCTTTCTGCTTCTTTTGTTTTGACTTCTGATTACCCTGTGAAATCATCTTTGATATATATATCCTTGAAGTCTTCAAATGTTGGAGCTTCTAAATCTGATTTCATTGTAATATCTTGAAATGTGATTGTCTTTTTCTTATAGGAAAATGTCAGAAACTTCTTTTCAACATTTAAGATGAAAGTCCCTAATGTTTTTATCCAAGGTAAACCCAAAATTATGTCACCGTTAAAGCTCCATAAGGAACTAACAATGAATTTCGATGTGACCATATAATCTCCAGCATTCAGTTGTAAGCCACTTATTTCAATTTGTTTTTTGTCCCAAAGTCTAGCTCTTCCCTTATATTTGACTCGGGGATCACTAAATGGTGAGCGAATTTAGTACTAATATAATTATTACTTTTAGCAGGTGCAATAGAAATGGTGATATCCTTCCTTGCAGGTGTCCCTTCAATTCTAGATAGTATTGCAACATTTCTTTGTAAGGTGATAGGAATTTTTTCCTTCTTTTCAACATTAAAATCCATATTCTTGAATTTTGTTTGAAATTTAATCAATATCTCCTTCTTTTTTTCCAATATTTTGTAAAATGCGAGCAGATTGGGTGGTTGGGAGGAATAAGTGTTACCTTCCCCACCTAAGTTCAAATGTCACTTTAATGGCTTCTTAGTAGTTATTAATATGCACTTTTATATTCAAACCCAAACCCACTTTAAGAAACCGCGTGTGGTTTAACTATTACCCTTTTTTTTTAACTTTTATCTTTTTTTTTCCTCCTTCTTTTAGTTTTTTTTCACCCTTTTTTAAACTTTTTTTTTCTCTAAGGTCAAAGACCTAATTCAAGGAAGACTTGGATTGGCTCTGATACCAATGTAATATCCGTATCCGTATATTCTCAATGATTACTCAATTGAATAATCAACCAATGGAAAATAACTCCATATTGAAAATATAAAATAAATATTGAAGATGAATGATGATGAAAGATTACAAAGTGAGTGTCATATATATATTAATCGTAAAAGCACTTTGGATACTATCCATGAAAGGATGCGTCGTTTTATAATAGTTTACTAATAACTATTTATTAATTATTAATATCAATATATATTAATATTAATAATTAATATTGATATTTAATAGTTATTATTAATTATATAATAGTTATTTAGTGTTTATTTATTATATATTTTTATTCATTACAGATTTGTATTTTTAAGATGGTCGACTAGAAAAAAACCAGTATTGGTTACATATAAGAAGCAATGGATCTTGCCAATGAGGCCATAATATGTAGTTATGGGGTTGGCAAGGCCAAATACATGCCTCCTTGGGAGATTATTGAAGAAAGATGAGATAGGAAGCGACACTACCCCTTACATGCTGTTGGAATCTGGATACTTTTAAAACCCAATATATTTTTATGATAAAACTAGATTTCATGAGGATAAGGAGATTGGAAGAGGGCTTATGAATTGCATTTAAGAGTTGCTTTCCAAGATCACATCATATTGAGCAACTGCAACATTACAAATCACCATCAATATTATTTGGCTATGCCAATGCTATGAGAGAAAGGGCAAATTAGTTTCCAAGTAGTTGATCAATGATTCAATTGACTAAATTTATCAATTCTTTTTTAATACAATGTGTTATCTGTCTTTCATCGTCAATCTTTAACTTTTAAATCTTAATTCTTATACCATTGTCGCTTTGTAGAAACATATGGAATGGTCAGATACCATGTAGAAATTTTGGGAATCAAGCAGCAACGAAAATTCAGAAATTTCACCTCAGCCTAGAGTTTTCCCAAATCGATTTCTTGTGAATTTTCAGCCTTACAGCTAAATATGAAATATGAATCTACAGCAGCAATGTTTCACTTCTTTTCAACCTAATTTCACAAGGAAGCCCAAGAAAATAAATGCCATTCAAGTGTACTTCAATGCCACAAAGCTACAGCCCTTAGGTCACATTTCTCCAAGCATATACCAGATCTAATATTCTTATTACAACACATTATAACAACAATAAATCTCATTTATTTTCTAGATATGTATTAAATCACTTAACCAATCCAGATCTATGTTATATTAAATCAGTGTGCACAACCAACACTATAATCTACCCAATCAAGAAGATAACATAAGCTGAAAATCAAATCTGCAAATACACAAAATTTGGACAACTGGAACATTTTGTACATACATATATATGAAGTACATGTACATACCAACAGTGTATCACAAGCTAGTACAATCCAAGCTCCCCAAACTCTATCTAGGGAAACCATAAGAAAAATTGCTTAATCGAATAAGCTTTGTGTAATGTCAAATCAGTGTGCAGTGTGCACCAATGTTACTGAAACTAGACGGATCACTGAACCAGTGGCCCAAAAAACTGGAAACCAGTTGCAGTTAGACCAGAACAGGTTTTATATAAAAAAGACAACTAAGAAATACATAAAACATTCAAATTTTGATTTAAAAGATATATATTCATGTACATCAATGTGAATCCAAACCATCAACCAAAAATATGCAAAGTTTTCTCATGTATACAGCAAGTAACGGTGCATATAACCAAAATATGCACCAAGTGCAGTTCTACTTCTTATCATAACCAAAATACATAATCAAGGAGGCTCCAAATGCCCTCCATAAGTCCAAAAATAAGCATAGTAACATTCATAACTAGAGTCTGGACCCTACAGCTCTCCCAAACAGCCCAACAAGCTCTCCAATTCAACAATATAAATCCCACTAAATAGTTCAAACCAGCAAAAAGAATGATGCCCAATGAAGATGAACACTCAGCTCAAAAACTCCAAGTCAATGAAGTGAAGGGTGTGAGAGAAATGGAAGGTGGGGACCTCATTAAATAACAATGGGAGGGGTCTAGGGTTCACTTTAGGGTTTTTGTATTTTTTTTTGGGGGGGGGGGGGGGGGGGGGGGGGGGGAAAAATTGTAGTCCCATGTGTCAAATGTACAGAACCAAACAATTCATGCATTTAAGGCTGGTTTCATACAGAATTAACCAGCTGAAGTATTTAAGGCCAATTGCATACAAAACCAGTCATTCCCAGTTTAGGCACATGATTTGGATAGATAAGTCTCCTAAACCAGTAGAACTGATCAATTTTGGCAAAGGTAGTTTAATACTTATAACAATGGTGTGCACAACTAGCACTAGAATCTACTCAATCAAGAAGATAACATAAGTTAAAAATCAAATCTACATGTATAAAAAATTTGAATAGAAGGAACACTTCACACACACACACGCGCGTGCGCGCGCGCGTGCGCACACACACACACACACACATATAAGATGAAGTACATGTACATACCAACAACATATCACAAGCTATTACGAGTCAATCTCTCTAAACCCTATCTAGGGGAACCATAAGAAACCCTAACCACAAACCCCTTTCTAGGAATAACTCCCAAGTAAAGTTGGTTACTCCACTAAAAATCTACCTCATCTCCTACTCTTGCATATATATATATATATATATATATGCAAGTGTAGGAGACAAGCCTCTTTGTCTCCTACACTTGCATATACATATATATTATATGCAAGTGTATGAGACAAAGGCAAAGGGGATTTTTGGTGGAGTAACCAACTTTACTTGGGAATTATGCCTAGCAAGGGGTTGGTGGTTAGGGTTTTCTATATGAAAGTATAGGAGACAAGGAGGATTTTTGGTGGAGTAACCAACTTTACTTGGGATTTATTCCTAGCAAGGAGGGTTTACTGTTGGTGATTTACAAGCCTATGATTTTGGGTGTCCCATGGTATTGCATGTGATGAAGCCTACTTAAGGGATTGATGGAATCCATTGTAAAGTGCCTAAATTGGTTGGTGTTGGCATGTGAATAGTCGATGACGGTTGGATTGGCCATTCCTTGGTTAGAGTGATCAAGGATAATAAATCTATTGTTGGTGGTTTTCCTAGTTTTGGGTTTCCATGATAAAAATCTTCTTCATTGTGTGCTTTCTTATTATATGTATCTGTGCATATTATTTCCTAACAACTAGTATCAAAGTGAGGTTGTAGGAAAATGCAAATGACTTGGAAGCTATGGTTGCTTACATGGAGATGGTTCATGGGAATGTGAACCATGGTAAATTACAGCCAGAAAGGCATTGTAAAAATTGGGGATGAACACACGAAAGATGAGAATGAAGAAGTGACCAGCTCACTATATTGTAACCTTTTATAGAATTGTAATTTAATCACAATGTAAATGGGCATACAACTGTAAGACTTGGTTAGGAATGCATACCTCTAGCTTGCTGAGTCACCTATGAAAATTCTAGAGGTAGATTTAGTTAGATTGAAGAAGGGAGGCATGGTGTATTCCTGGATACCCGGTTAAAACTTTGAGGGGAGGTTGATGATTGCCCCAAATCAAGTTTAAAGGGGGGAATGTTAAGTTAAACTTGACTTGGTAAAAGAGTCAAATATGGGTTTACTGTTGGCAGTTCACAGGCCCATGATTTTGGGTGTCTCGTGGTATTTGTCCATGGTATTGCATGTGAAGAAGCCTACTTAAGGACTTGAAGAACTCCATTGTAAAGTGCCTAAATTGGTCGGCGTTAGCCTATGAGTGGCTGGTGATGGCCAAATTGGCCATGCCTTGGTTGGAATGGACAAAGGTAACAAATCTATTGTTGGTGGTATTCTCAGTTTTGGGTTTCCAAAGTGTTTG
>LPNX011103500.1:56327-86182 GCA_001517045.1 Pseudotsuga menziesii
CCTCCATGTGCACGCCTCGTGAAGAAAGCCACTAGTCACATTAGTCTCCAACAACCTAAAGAAGAGTCGCATAAGCATCCAGTCAAAGCATGGTGATCCTAGAGTAAGTTATCTCTAATGTGTATGTCCATCACAAAACAACCAAGGGTAATCAATACACCATACACCCCACATCACATGAAGCACCAACAATTTTGGAGTAACAACAAAAGCTAGCAGTCTATCTTTACAAAAAATCGTTATCACTGATGTCATTAAGCATTTGGCTAGTTCCATGCCAGCATGTGCCTATTTCAAATCCCCCTCGGCTAGACACATAAGTCTACACCAACGATTTTACTAAAGATGCAGTCCACAAATTCAAAGAAGCATTTCTTGGATTTCTATGCAAAGTTGTCCTTTGGAATGCATACACACGTTAACCATGAGCACTGACATAATTGGGAAAATGCATAGATTTTAGTCAGACTTAGTTTATCTTCACTAGACAGGATGACATCTATATGAAACAGGACACGTTATAAACCAAATAAAAAAATAATAATAACGTAATAGTGCAAGTGGTCGTATTTTACTTTTAAAGATTCCACATGCACTTTCTCTGATTTGATGTATGTGGAAGTATAGAGACGGTGTAAAGGGGTCCTCGGTCATTTCCCACTGCCTAGACGCCCCCAAATTGTATTTACTCTAAAAGTCTGTGGTAGTTATCTGCATCGATGTATTTATTTTAAAAGACTACAACAATTATCTGCATCGATGTATTTATTTTAAAATACTATAGCAGCTATCTGCATCGATGTATAGTTGTTTAAGAGATCTTGCCTCTGCAATAACCCTACAAGTTTAATGAAAATAGGTAGAACATTTTAGACTGTATAGAACTGGTGGAAATTATTCATTCTGATGGGAAGCAATGCCAATAAATGTGCCAAAGAAAGCATTCAAATGTTGGGAAGCTTCACAACTCAAATAATATGTGCGCTAATCCAAACATTCAATTTATAGGCCATGAAACCCTAGTTTTGATCCTGTTATTAATTGATGGCAAAAATGGGGTAGTTTCAGTGGGGAATAATTGAAATAAAATAAAGTTAAGAACGAGAAGAAATACAGTAACGGGGGCGTCCACTCTTTGGACGTTGCTCTCCTCAACAAGGATCTCCATGGCCTTCAGGCATAAGGCCTTCACTTCTGATTCCTTTAAAGGCTCGCATCGTTTCAATTGCTCTATTTGCCTGTTGAGGTCCGACATTTCTCCTCTTCTACTTCTTATTCTGCTCCTACTCTGGATTTTCCTGCCTTGCCTGCAGGAAGGAAAGGGAATAAAAAATTGTAACTATTTATAGCTTTCCCTTTCCCTCCTTTCCTCTCGCCCACCAAACTTCTCTTATGTTCTCCATTTACACTAGATTTCTCCCCCTTAAGTTTTCCTGTATTCCTTAAAAAAATTATACTAGTCGTGTAACTAAATAAATAAATTCTCTTTCTTAATTTTTCTACTTTCGGTTCTTTTTCGTAAATAAATATTTCGTGATATATATTTATTTTTATTGATTTTTTCCATGTCCATCAAATTCAATAACATAGTTCAGTCTTTATATATTTATTTATTTATTTAAGTGTACTAGATTCCCCTAGTTTATGTTTTACTGTATTCTTAAAAAAATTATATTATTTGTAAAATGAAATAAATAAGTTTTCTTTCCTATTTTTTTTTTTAATTTTAATGTTTATATATATATATATATATATATATATATATATATATATATATCTCTCTCTCTCTCTCTCTCTCTCGACTATGTCAATGTTCATCAAATTCAAAAACATTATAAAGTTATATAAAAATATATATTAAGAAGGTTTAAATATAGTTTTATTAACTATTATTAATATGATTAGTTTTTAAGGGTTTCATTTGTTAGGGTTTTTAGGGTTTTAAACTTTGTCATACTAGGAGGAGACACATAAAAATTTAGTTATGCTAAGGATTGATGTGGTTTAGGTCCCACGCCATCTTTGGGTGATTTTGAAGACTTAGATGTCCATGGGTCACCGTTTCTTAAACCATAAGATAGTCACAGAAATCAAAACACTTTAGCAAACAAAACAAAATTAATATAATTTTGATTTATTTATTATTTATAGTTTAATATATTTATATGTTGTGCTGGTAATGTAGAAAACAATGTCTTGAGATGTTAAAATTATATGTTATAAAAAATAATTATAAAAAAAAAATGAATTACATTTTAAAGTTTAGAATAAAGAAGATACCTTCAAATTTATATTATCAAAAATAATTATATATATAAAAAATGAAGTACACTTTAGAGTTTATAATAAATAAGATATTTAATGATTGTGCTCTCTTTTCACAATGAAAAAAGTGCCATAGTTGATATTCATAGGTAGAATCAAACTATACATAGGTTTTATGCACATATCGTATATCAGTTACACATACACTTATTAGATATATTTGTATTCTATCATGTCTTCACATCATTCCAAATGGGATATACAGAAGATCGTGTTGTTCCTTTCTTTACACAAAGATAATCAATAGCATCAAAACATAATCTTGTGACAAATCAGCAAGATCAACAAAATAAACAGTCCGCTACTCCCAAATAAGAAAAACTAAACATCATAAAAAGGGATAGTTCCCTAATCCATCCAGAAATTCTTCAAAAGTCAAAATGCCTTCAGCAGATAACAATCCATTCTTTCATAGAGAGTCAGCAATAATGTGGTATTCTATTTAAAAATTGTGCTTAATGCTAAGGTAAATCTATTACCCATACTAGGGTTGATTGTTGAAGGCAAGCAATAATTATTAATGTTGATTTATATGTTCCTAGGTTAATTAGGTGAACAATTTTCCCTTCCTTATGATAAGTAATTTACAAGATTATACAAAAATTATTAAATTATCTTGGTATTGCCTTATGCCTATGTATGGCATTACATGTGATATACATGATCATGAATATTACCTAGGCACTCTAAACTTGCACATCGATTTCTCTAGTAGGAAACATGCATGGTATGCAAACATATAATAAAAACGTTATAAGAGCTTAAACAAATTCTAACCATAATTGGGTTATCCGATGTCAAAATGACGTGAATGGGGTGTTGTTGGAAATGGCTCAAAACCAATTATAGCATGGAAACCATCAATCTTTGATTTAGAGTTGTTAAGTTGCCCACTAAAGTAGATGGTCAAATTGGATGAGACAAAGACAAATCATACAATGATGCATCACAGAGACAAATGGAATGATGTGAAATCACGTTTTTCTCATTAATGTATGCACATATAAATATATATGGGAATGACCCTTGGTTTCCAAATTCCAAGGTGTCTCCTGGGCTCACAATGATTGCTCACGTTTTCTTTCATAAAGGTGAACAGTAAATAATGATACAATAATATGCCTAACCCTAAGGACTAGGTTTTCAACAATACCCCCCTTAATCTAAAGGGGTGTATATGAGTCCAAGCAGAGAGCTAAAATATGGAGAAGGACAACTACAAATGGCTCAAGAAGCCATTTGAATCAAAGGTTAGTAGAAGTTGACGTCTTTTACTAAATGGGTGGTTTTAATCTGACCAGTGTTAGTTTTTGCAGTTTAATTCAATTATGTATGATCTTTAACTCAAAGAATAACAAGCACAGCAAATCACAATAGATGCAAGAATTTTCCTCAGGAAACCCATAAAGGAGAAAACCCCACAAACTTCTTCAGAGGTAGATTTGTCACTAATGCAATATCTTAAAATGGAAAACCCAAGAATAATAAGTCTTCTGCAGATCTCTCTCTCTTTCTCCTCTAGCGAACTTGTCCTCTCTCTCTTACTCATGTGAATTGAGTGAGTGAGTGAGTGTGTGTATAAATGAGGGAGGGTGCCTCCCTATTTATACACATCAAGTGATTGACCTAAAAACTTACTGGGCCGACCTCTTGACCTAGCAGGGTCGACTTGTCTCTTGGGAGACTCAAAAATACATTTTACATTATTCTTTTTGGGGCACTATTGCCCCAACTTACAACGGAGGTTTTACCTCAATGACCTTACATGACCAAACATAATAATGACATCCCTGAATGAATGAAAAACATCTCCGACGGAGGTACAATAAAAAAATACAATAATAATATACAATAGAATATCTTCCAAAGTTACGTTTACAACAACACTCCCTCTTAACTAGGAAGGTATTCTCTTGCCGCAGTCATCAAAATTATGGACACATCATCATCGTTGGATCATTGTCATTGTTGCTATTGTTATCCTCATTTTGTTCATCATTTATTAGTGACATCTCTCGAATCTATCCGTCATCAGAAGTTCTACAAAGTCAACCCTTTTTCAAGCTAAATGTAGGATTAGCTCTCATCTAGGTCTTCATCATATCCACGAGCAAGCCATCACGTAGGTACAGCCCAAGACCACACATTATATTGCCATTGGAATCGCCTACATCTCCTACTGTCATATAGTCGTATCCATATTGTTAAGTCATGAACTTGTTTCCTTTAATTTTATATTTTGATTGTGATTTTATCTTTAGTTTTGCTCATATGCTTCAATTTTCTTATTTGCTTACTTTAGGAAAATTTTTGGTTTTAATTGAAATTTGGATTTTTTGCTTAGATTTTCATTATGGTTTGTTTCCTTAGTTTCTGAAGGGTTTATAGGACAATATGTGGATTAATTGGTTCACAAATAACACCCATTTATATCCCTCATTCATGTCTATATGTTTTCAATAAATTTGCATACAGTTGTTGATTATTGATGAGATGGATTATTTGATTTCAAAAAACCAAGCAGTGCTTTATGATCTCTTCAGGCTTCCTACATTCCCAAATTCACAGTGTATGCTGATAGGAATTTCAAATGCAATAGACTTGACTGATCGGTTTCTTCCCAAGTTGCAGCCCTTAAATTGTCAACCTCTGGTTATAACATTCCGTGCCTATTCAAAAGATCAGATACTAAAGATACTCCAACAAAGGCTAATGGGTCTACCATGCCAAGTATTTCAACCAGAGGCATTGGAGCTTTGTGGAAGGAAAGTTGCTGCTGCATGGGGATATGCGCAAAGTTTTTCATGTTTGCAGAGGTGCTGTTGAGATGCTTGAAACAGAATTAACCAATGATATTGAAATGCAACAAATTATTGAGTTTTCTGCTCAGTTTTTCCTGTTTTGGGTTATTGAAGTCAAATGCATACCACGATCTGATGGAGAGGAATTTTTGAAAACCAAAAGAGGTTTTTGTTCATAAGATATCCATCTACAAAATATCTCTCAGTTTTGCAACAACTGTCAAGGTTTGAAAGATCCAATTTAATCTTTGCAGCCTATTTTTCAGGATTTTTAATATTTAATATTTTCCTATTTTAGTGCTCATCTTGCAGGGGAGATTATGATCAATTGGAGATGAATGTTTAAAAACCAAGAGAGGTTTTTGTCCATAACGGACCCATTCACAAAAACCTCTCTCAGTTTTTACACAGGTGTCACGAATGGAGAAATATGGAAGCTTCTTTGACACCTATTTTCCAGAAATTCGCCATATTTGCCAGGAATCCGATTTGCTATTTTTAGTCAATTAGTTGAAAGTTAGTTAATGTAACTGCTGGGTAGTTTCAATTTCGACCCAATGAAGGGGAGATAGAACTACTTCTTTGTAATTATAAAAGAAGGACAAAGGGACAGAAGAGTGGTTCTACTTTTTGGCTGGCTAAGGAGGTCTTGGACTTGTTGATGAGTTAAGTACATAACTCTCATGTTTATTTGTTGAACAGAACTATGAAATATATGATCTTGATCACCCTTTAGACTATGTTTTAGCTTCATGTTTTAGCTTGTTTAGCTACTTGACTGATATATTTTTTGCTTGTTTATGGTTTCTTTACTTGTAATGCTTGTCATTTATGATGAACTTTAAGATTATACTCTGATTGGTACTTGTTGATTATATTATGCATCTCTGCTCTCATTTATTTATGATTTAGTTCCTGCTTGACTCATGAATGTATTCCCTTCAGCCACCAGACTTTACAACCAAGAAATCATTTCAGAAACCCTAAAACCTACTTTACTTTTTTGAGTTTTATTTGAGATTGTGTTGGCTCGTTTCTTTAGCCTTGGAAACAATTTCTGGCACAAACATCTTTGGCGCCATTGCCGGGGAACGAAAGTGAAGATATATTTTCCCTGGGATACTTATCATTTTTATTGGTTTTAAGAGGTGGACTTAAACCAGCATTCTTTAAGGCTATTTTTCACCAAATTTGACACAGTGGCTGCTAGAAGAATTAGAAGGTTTTAGTCATCCCCAGCTTTATGCAGCCCTAATTAATTTGAACTACTGTCACCCCTTTCTCTTTCTGAGAAGAAGAAACAAAATCTATCTTGACAAATTGATTGGTGACTCCTCTATTTCAAGATGCAGAGACCGATGTCCATGGAGGCTATTTTGGCTCGAAGGTTTGCACCTTTCAATTTTTCTGATATTCCAGGTTTTCCAAATCCAGTACCTATTATGGATGTTTGGGGAGATTGTCTTCCACGGTTTAGGGAAAGCAAAGAAGACAATCCTTCAGATCACCTCATAAGATTTCATCATTGTATGGTCCAGTTAAATATCCAGCATGAAGATGTGCTCATGAATATGTTCATGTATTCACTTGATCAAGATGCACGAGATTGGTATTTTTCTCTTCCCGCTGCTAGCATCTCCTCACTGAAAGAATTCCACACATGTTTTCGGAAACATTGTAAGTATCTGTTCTCAGCTGAACTCTTTTTAAAAGATTGTTGTGAGCAGGCTGATGTTTATAATACAATTTCTGATTTAAAAAATCATGATGATGAGTACAATCAAGGGTTCAAAACATGTCATGAAGAAGTTGAAGTTTCAGAATTTGTTGAAGATGAGAAGGTAGCATTTTCAGATATTGTTGTCAAGGAAGAATGCCATGATCATTATGATAATCAAGTTGTTGTTTTAGGTCAGTTTGAGGATTATCCAAGTGATGAGATCAGTAGAGATAGTTTGGAACATTCTCATAATGATTTCAACAGCCTTAATAACCGTTTGAATATTAATCCTTTTGAAGATCAATCTCTAGTTCAACAAACTTTTGAAAATCATTATTGTGTTGAAGATCGGCTTTGTATTGAAGGAAAAGATGAACCTTTAGCATCATTCTTTGAAATTTCTCAGAATACTCCTTGTTATGATGAAGAGATTAGGGTTCCAAGACAAGAATTCTGTGATGAATTAGTTTCTAATCCTTTTGGTTTTGATACTAAAATCGATGAAGGCCAGGCTGTTCACATTTTTTCAGAAGTTGCTTATATTCATGGTTATGATAAATCTGCTGTTCAAAGTCATATTGAAGATGCTCTAATTTTTAATAAATATGATGATGAAATTGAAAATAAAGACCCAGAAATCTGCGAGGTGTGTGATATGTCACAATCTGATCAGCAGATTAAAAAATGCATTCAGTCTATTATCCTTGAACAGCAAAAGCCAATTCCTAATAGTCATTCATTTGAAGACAATGTGGAAAAGGAGGTTCAAAGTGTTGACATTATTGATGATACTATCCAAAAAATTATGGAGAAAATTCAGGCTGATCCTGACGTCTTTTTTCACCAATGCCTGCTTGATATTCGTGGAACAAAATATTCTTATGGATAGCTTATCTGTTTCATAGAACAGGAAGAGGTAACTTATGGAAATTTTTATGATCCAGTAGCAGATTATTTAGAGTCAATACCAGGTTATAAATCTATTATTTCAGAGACACCATTTGATGAAAGTGAGTATAAGTTGTTAGATCATTACTCTTCATGTTTTCCAATATTTCTGATTATATATATATTTGGAGTTGGAAACAAGTTTTGGTGGGTTGATGAAATTTTTTCATGGTTACATTGGAAATGGGATTACAATTTGATTCAGTAAAGAGAAGGTTCCTCAAAGAAAGAGATTTTATTTTCATTGTATATATTAGCGTGTGAAGGATTGAATAAGGACTCCATAGCCCAATGGAAATTTTGCAGACTAGTAGGTAGCAGAAAAGAAGGCACTGGTCTACAGGTTCTTGAAGCCTCACAGGGAGGAATTCATCCCGCAGCTGGAGCCAGATGTTAATTCATGAACTTGTTTCCTTTAATTTTATATTTTGATTGTGATTTTATCTTTAGTTTTGCTCATATGCTTCAATTTTCTTATTTGCTTACTTTAGGAAAATTTTTGGTTTTAATTGAAATTTGGATTTTTTGCTTAGATTTTCATTATGGTTTGTTTCCTTAGTTTCTGAAGGGTTTATAGGACATTATGTGGATTAATTGGTTCACAAATAACACCCATTTATAGCCCTCATTCATGTCTGTATGTTTTCAATAAATTTGCATACAATTGTTGATTATTGATGAGATGGATTATTTGATTTCAAAAAACCAAGCAGTGCTTTATGATCTCTTCAGGCTTCCTACATTTCCAAATTCACAGTGTATGCTGATAGGAATTTCAAATGCAATAGACTTGACTGATCGGTTTCTTCCCAAGTTGCAGTCCTTAAATTGTCAACCTCTGGTTATAACATTCTGTGCCTATTCAAAAGATCAGATACTGAAGATACTCCAGCAAAGGCTAATGGGTCTACCATGCCAAGTATTTCAACCAGAGGCATTGGAGCTTTGTGCAAGGAAAGTTGCTGCTGCATGTGGATATGCGCAAAGTTTTTCATGTTTGCAGAGGTGCTGTTGAGATGCTTGAAACATAATTAACCAATGATATTGAAATGCAACAAATTTTTGAGTTTTCTGCTTAGTTTTTCCTGTTTTGGGTTATTGAAGTAAAATGCATACCACGAGCTGATGGAGAGGAATTTTTGAAAACAAAAAGAGGTTTTTGTTCATAATATATCCATATACAAAAACCTCTCTCAGTTTTGCAACATATGTCAATGTGTGAAAGATACAATTTAATATTTGCAGCCTATTTTTCAGGATTTTTAATATTTAATATTTTCCTGTTTTAGTGTTCATCTTGCGGGGAAGATTATGATCAATTGGAGATGAATTTTTAAAAAACAAGAGAGGTTTTTGTCCATGACGGACCCATTCACAACAAACTCTCTCAATATTTACACAGGTGTCAGGAATTGATAGATATGGAAGCTTCTTTGACACCTATTTTCTAGAAATTCGCCATATTTGCCAGGAATCCGATTTGCTATTTTTAGTCAATTAGTTGAAAGTTAGTTAATGCAACTGCTGGGTAGTTTCAATTTCGACCCAATGAAGGGGAGATAGAACTAATTCTTTGTAATTATAAAATAAGGACAAAGGGACAGAAGAGTGGTTCTACTTTTTGGCTGGCTAAGGAGGTCTTGGACTTGTTGATGAGTTAAGTACATAACTCTCATGTTTATTTGTTGAACTGAACTATGAAATATATGATCTTGATCACCCTTCAGACTGTGTTTTAGCTTCATGTTTTAGCTTGTTTAGCTACTTGACTGATATATTCATTGCTGGTTTATGGTTTCTTTACTTGTAATGCTTGTCAGTTATGATGAACTTTAAGATTATACTCTGATTGGTACTTGTTGATTATATTATGCATCTCTGCTCTCATTTATTTATGATTTAGTTCCTGCTTGACTCATGAATGTATTCCCTTCAGCCACCAGACTTTACAACCAAGAAATCATTTTAGAAACCCTAAAACCTACTTTACTTTATTGAGTTTTATTTGAGATTGTGTTGGCTTGTTTCTTTAGCCTTGGAAACAATTTCTGGCACAAACACATATCATCTCATTATCACACACGGAGGACAACCTACATGCACACCTCATGTCCAACAAACCACTTACGTCTACCAGCATGGGAGCACATCTAGGAGCACCCCAGGTGCATTACCTGCGTCTTCCACCATGTGAGAACAACTCAAGAGCACCCAAGGTGCATTACGTCTCTCAATGGTCACCCTGCATCTACCAGCATGCGAGCATAGCCAGGAGCACCTCAAGTGAATTATGTCCCAAGGACCACCTGCTTCTTCCACCATTTGAGAAAAACCTAGGTGCACACTAAGTGTCTTTGTGACTGGTGGACTTCTCCTCATATCCAACATGGGAGCATAGCCAAGAGCACCCCATGTGCAGTACATCCCAAGGATCACCTGTGTCTTCCACCAGACGAGAACTCGCTCTAGTGCATTTGCATCTTCCGGCATCTCATCATCTCTAGCATGGGAGTACAACTAGGAGCACCCCAAGTGCATTATGTCCCAAGGACCACCTACGTCTTCCACCATGCAAGAACTCATCACTGCCTCTTTTTAGGGACCTCGATATGGATAACACCAAGCTTCTCTCTTGAGTATTCAAAATTCACTCTAGCTAATGCCTTGGTTAACACATCTGCTATCTTCTCGTTTGTCGCCACATGCTGGAGCTTCGTTGCTCCTCTTTGCACCATATATTGAATATAGTGATACTTGATCTCAATATGCTTCAACTTGTCATGGAACACCAAGCTATCCGGCAACTTCATGCAACTAATGTTGTTACAAAAGATACAAGTCACCTTTAACTCAATATCAGACAAATATAACAGTAGCTTCTGAAGCCATACTGCCTCACAACTAGTTGAACATGCTACAACATACTCTGCTTTTGTTGTACTTAGTGCCACACATGACTACTTCCTACTAAACCAGGAGATCATACTGTATCCCAAACTGAAGTAGCATCTCGAAGTGCTCTTCCTATCTATGGTACTTCCTTCCTAATCCGAATAGACATAACCATGCATGTTAATCTTCCTAATTCGCTTCATACTTGATCTCTTTCTATGGTTGCTTCAGGTTCTTCAACTCTTCCTTCTCTTATTCTTTTCCTTTATAGTTCATCATCTTCAGTGGTGTGAGCATGATGTCTTGTCTTGTGAGTCTTCCTGTTGGAGGAACCTTTGTTTCTAGGACAATCTTTGGAGTAGTGTCCCCTCTCATCACATGTGTAACATCTAATGCGAGATAGATCTTTCTGGGTCTCTTTTGTCTTTTGTGATGATGGTCCTCCCTATTTTTATGATTTCTTCTAGTGTGAATTGTGAGAGCTTGATCATAATTTGCTACCATCTTCTCTTCTCTTGTTATTAGTCGAGCTTCTTCTTGAGTGTATTCTTCCCATAGTTTGTTGAAGGTGACCAACTCATTTCTGGAACATATTCCTTGAATGAATGAGTCCCATGATCTTGGGAGGCCATTCAACACGGTCATAACAATATCTCCTTCTTCTACCTTTTCTTCAACTTCTTGAAGTTGTTCCTTGATCTGAGTGACCCTTGTGAAATAAGATTGTATGGTATTTGAGTTTTGGATCTTCACATTCTTGATGTTCTGGTGTTGGATCTTCCTCACTGATATATTTGTCCAAATCATTTTCTTTAAGGACAAGAGAGATCCTATACTTCCATGCTCGAAAGTTGTCAGCTCCCTCAAGCTTGGTGTGGCGAGTCATTTTAAAATGAGAACCTCAAATGGAAATAGCATAGATTTTAGGTCTTACTAATTTGAGATGCCCATCTTGGTTCTAGAGCTGGCTAACCTAGGGTTTGTTAGAGAAACCCTAAATTTCCAAAGTAGGAATTTTAAACTTTTGATTGGAGAGGAAGATGCGGCTCTTTAAGGCAAGTTGTCCAATGTACTCATGTTTCCAAATTGATGGAGGAAAACCCCAAAAGCTTGATGCCATACTTTTCTCCCGGCACTAGTGTCTGGGTCAAAAATGAAATTCTCCAAAATTGATTTTTCTTTCTCCAAAAGATGCGCCCTTCTAGGGTGAGTTAGCTTATCCCTCTTTTTCTGATGATCTGTGGATAGAAGACCTTCTACTAGGAAGCCCTAGTTTCCCATTGTTTCATAGTGCCTTCTTTTAGAGTGGCTCTGATACCATGTTTTTGCACTTTAATTCAATTATGTTAGATCTTTAACTGAAAGAATAAAAAGCACAACAAATCACAATAGACATAAGATTTTTTCTCAAGGAAACCATAAAGGAGAAAACACCACAAACTTCTTCAGAGATAGATTCGTCACGATTCCAATATCAGAAAATGGAAAACCCAAGAATAAGAAGTCTTTCGCAACTCTCTCTCTCTCTTTCTCCTCTAGTGAACTTGTCCTCTCTCTCTTACTCATGTGAATTGAATGAGCGAGTGTCTATATAAATGAGGGAGGGCACCTCCCTATTTATATACATCAAGTGGCTGACCTAAAAACTGACTGGGCCAAAAGTAAAGCCCAAAGATACTGTTGTAATCTCACAGATCACATAAGGTTACCAATAATACATACTAAACATACATAACTATATATCAGAGACAAGAGATAAGAACAGATAGGAAAACATATTATATTAATGCGATGAGTTCATACAAGGCAGAGAACTGAATTGAGTTCTCGTTTGGCTCAACAACCTAATATATACAATGTACAGACAGTTACAAAATAACTACCTGTCAGTTCGGTGAACCGACACGACTTTTAGTTAGCCGACCTAATATTTCTAGTTAGTCGGCTGATCGACTAAGTCGGCCCATCGACTTAGTCGGCTGATCGACTAAGTCAGTCTTCGTTCAAGTCGGCTTCGTCGACTTGCTCCTTCTACATCTCCCCCACGAACAAAACGTTTCTTCATCCCGAAGAAACAGGGAGGTAAAAAAAAATGAAGCTCTGTCGAACCGTTGAAAATTGCTACTGCTGTGGACTATGCAGATGGATGGTTGGTCTCTTCTGGACGCAGACTTCGACGATGGCCGGAGCTGTGATGGCAAGGTGATGCTGAAAGTCCGTCCAAATCTGCAAATATTTCTGGATGTCGATCGTCAATGTCGTTAAACTTGACAGTACCGACATCTTTTCTGAAATGCGCATTTCTGCAATTTTCTCCATATTGGGGCTTAAGGAGTGGTTCTGCTCTTTTGCTACGTTGATAAGTCGTTTCATCTGGGGGCAGATGACATCGACCTTTTCTAGGTTTGGTAGAACCTGTTGCACCCATTGGTGTGCTTCCCGTTCAAATTTATGCAGCTTGTTGTTCTCCAGCACTATCTGATCTTCGACCATCTGTTTGAGTGCTGCTTCTGTTGTTTTCCTGCTCTCCAAGGCCTAAATGCCTTGACGAGTCTGTCATGTCTGTTGGTAGACTTGCCCATAGTGAGTAGGCCAGTCGCGTAAAATGTATTCTGTGATGACAGACTCCTCCATGTGGTCCTGGAGCACCTTGTAGGCCTCTGAGAAGGCAGTGTGCTGTGCTAGGAGCAGTCGAGCAGTCTCCTCCTTTTGTTCTTCCTTAGTCTCTTGCATCCGGGCCTGGACGGTCGATACCATAGTCTCAAAGAGCTGGTATGCTCTTTCAAGTGGTCGATCTATGTCGACTTCGACAGGGCCTGGTATCAGCGTCTGTGCTAGAGCTCTGCATTTGCTGAGAAACTCGACTTCTTCTGCATTTTTGGCTGTAAGCTCTTTACTTTTCTGAACCGTCCTTAGCTTTGCTTCTTTGGCCACGGTTTTGAGGAGTTGGCCGACCTCTGTGTCAGTCAAGGAACTTGCATCCCTTAAGCTGATCCGGAGGTTGGAATTTTTGGTCTGATGTGCTTTCTTCTTCTTGTGTTTGTCAGCCTCCGTCTCCTGGGTGCCTTCGGCAGTTGAGGTTGGGTCTGTGGTTGGAGGTACAGAAGTCGATGGATTTTCTGGTTGGGGGGTTGGTATGACTACGTCCGGCTGGGAAGATGTATGTGGTTGTGATAGGTCTGGTTGTGAATCTGGTGGTGGTGATGGTGGTGGTGGAGGCGATGGGGTCGGAGAAGGGACTGGAGTGGCGGGGTCGGCTGGAGTGTGTTGTGGGCTGCTGTCAGAAGATATACCTGCTTTTGAAGGTGTAGAGGGTAGGTCGTCCTGGGCATCGGTGTTGATTGGATCCGTGATAGACTGTGATGCTCCAATTACGTCGCCTTGTTGGTTTCGGGTGAATGTCGTCGTAATGTTTGCATAGGGCTTTTTGCGTGCATAGAGAGGAGCTGTTGTTCGTATTTTATGGGCCGACTGAAACAGTGCAGGAAGCGTTGCGAAGAAAGCTTTAAGCTCAGCGTCCTGGTCAACTTTGGCTTTGAATGTCTCTGGGATTGCTCTTTGATATATGTTGTGGGGACTGACTAACTGTTGTATTGATGCTTGCTCCTCGACTACGGGTGTCGGGGATGGGGGTGGAGGGGTCGACACAAGGTCGACAACGTTTTCAGGCGTCGGTGTCGTTTTTGCTTTCTTTGGCCGACCCTTCGAAGCTCCTACTTCCAGATACCATTGAAACTGAGTTTCAACTGATACTTTATTTGCAGTGGCATCCTCGACAACGTCGACGGCCACGGCCACTAGCTCCTCGTCATCGTCGGACGAGTCAGCAAGAAGAAGCTTGCGCTTACCCTTGCATTATTGTAGTTTTTGGGCCTTGATTCTCTTTCTGGCGACAACTATCTCCTTGGCCAACTTCTTAATGATGCTGTGAGATAAAGCATATTCCGGGTCGACGTCCTTGACTTCACCTGTCGGTATTTGAATTGGGTCGACAGTTGCTGGAGACGGAGGGGTTGTTTGTTGTTGTGGTTGTACTGTTGGTTGTTGTTGTTCTGTCGGCTGTGGGTCGACTACCTTTGCAGTCGGAGGTTTGACAATGATGTGTACCTGACTGGTGGGCTCGGTCGGGGTGTCCTCTGACACAAATTTGCTGATATAGAGGTTCAGCTCGTAGTCTTCCTCTTTTTCCTGGTCAGTAAGTGGCTCTGTGATGGAGAAGTCGACCTGTTTGGCAGCCTCGGGTATTTGTATTTTTCTTTGAGCTTGTCGGGTCAACTCCTGGAAAATCTGATCGACCGTCGGATAGTAGTCGAGGTCCTGGGCTTTGGGGTCCTGACCTGGCATGTACCAGACCGACGTGTGGTCGAGCTCTAACTGTATATGGGAGTTCACAGGGAGGTTTCATCGGATGTTTTGGGGCACCCTCCACCTCGTCGTGTGAACCTTCAACTGCTGAAACCAGTTTTCTAAGAAGACTTTCCCCTATGCTAGCTCATGCAGGGTTCCTTTTTGTGAGAAGGGTTTGAAGCGGTTCATCTCGAAGCTGGTCGGCTCCCGGAATACTGGAGTGCCTTCTAGACAGATATGATACATGACAATCTAGAGAATAATAGAGGGAAACTTGATTATACCTCCTATCTCTTGGCATCTTTCGCAAATGGTTTTGATCATGTCGGCAACATAGTCTCCCCATCGGTAGATCCGACCGTCGGTCGAAATTGTGTCGACAGCCTCCAGCATCTCCAGTTTGAGGTCGCTGCCTCGACCGGCTAATGTAAGGGTGATTGCAATGATTTTAGCCACAATTTGCAGCGTCCGTGTCGTAATCTGGCCAATCATCAGCCCCTTGGAATTCTTTCCCGACGGTGAGCCCGTAAGCTCTTCGACTAACCCTTCTTTTATCCCAATTGGTACAGGGATGCCTTGGTTGGACAGACCAGTAAGTCGTGAGATAACATCCCCAGTAATGTCGATCGGCCTGTCGAAGTAGAATCGACCATTGTGGTAATGGCTGATAATGAATTTGACCGCTGCTTCTTTCGTCCCACCAAAGCTTGCCATCAGTGGTGCGTTAGGGTAGTTGAAGATGGTGCTTTGCCGGATTTTCTCGACGGCCTGGGTCATCCTTTTGTCGACATAGGCCCATTCTTGGATTTTTGTCCAGAGTCTCTGCCATTGGCCGTCTTGGACTTTAGCGTTTTTAATTTTCTTTAATCGGCGGACCAAGGGTGTGTCCTTTGCCTGCAGCTCCCTTGCCTTAGTCGCTGCTCGGGTCAGTTTGGGTGTCATTGTGTCGGGTTGGTCGAAGGTGTTACAGGGTTCTTGGTATTTAGTCAACTGAGGTTGCGGTTGCTCTGTGGGTAAATGGTGTGGTGGATGAACCTTCGACTGTCTTGTATTTATAGGCATGGGTGCTTTTGCGTGCGGAGATGGACATATTAATGGCGGACTGGACAGTCCGGCTGTAATACTTGAATGGGACTTAATGGTGGAATGTGTGTGGCGCTCGAGGCCATCAATGCGTGATGGGACTCTTGAGGTTGTAGGTCGGTGTCGGTGGTGAAAATGGTCGGCCGGACTGGTCGATGAGGATGGTCGAGGATGATGATGTCGGGTATCAAAGCAGTGAGTTGCTGTCATGTTGGTTGTGTTTGATTGTATTGTTTTATTTTTTTGAATTTTTTTTCTTTCTTTTTATGCGTTTTGATTGACGGTTAAGGTCGTTTTTCTTTTTTTGTTCCCCGGTTTCTGTAATGTTTGAGTCGGGCTCCATTAACGAGCTTCCGAAATACTATGCCCTGTAATGTCTTTAGTCGGACCGAGCCATTGGGGTGTATTTCTTCGACAATGTAAGGTCCCATCCATTCTGTATGTAGTTTCTTGGGTTTTCCTTTGACTCGACTGTTATAAAGTAAAGCAAGGTCGCCGACCGACAGGTTTTTGTTTTTGATGTTACGGTCGTGCCATGCTTTCTATTGTTGTTTGTGAATTTCCTGGTGTTGGATAGCCATGAGTCTATGTTCTTCTAGCTTATTGAGTTGCAATAGTCGGTCCTTTCTTGCCTGTTCGACATCGACATGTAGTAGTTGTGCAATAATAGGTGTCTGCTGTCGAAAATGTAGGGGGACGACTGCTTCTTGCCCGTAAACTAGTCGAAAGGGGGTTTGGTCAGTCGACCGTTTATATGATGTCCTGTATGCCTAGAGGACTGCAGGGATTTTCTCATCCCAGTCGTCTTTGTCGGTGCTTCATATTTTGGTTAACCCTTTTGTCAATGTTTTGTTGAAAGCTTCAATCACACCGTTCGACTGGGGGTGATATGCGGTGCTTCGTCGGTGGTCGATGTGAAACTGGTCGGTCAAATTTTTGATGGTTTTGTTGATAAAGTGTGATCCTTGGTCATTGATCAATGTGTGTGGGCATCCAAATCTAGTGACAATGTTTTAATATATAAACTTAGCAGCTACTTCACTTGAACATGTATCGACGGGTTCAGCTTCTGCCCATTTGGTGACATATTCCACCGCAGTGATAATATATCTTGCACCTGATCGTTTGGCAGGGATGGGGAACAGTCCTATGAAGTCTATAGCCAAAATTTTGAATGTGAGACTAGGGTTTACAGATATAAAGGGCATTTATATGCTTGGGAGAGGGCGACCAAGTCGTTGACATCTGTCACATCGACTAACGAAGTTTTTGAAATCTTTGTGGATTGTCGGCCACCATAATCCTGACTGTTGGATTTTCTTGGCAGTTGTGTCTACTTGAAAGTGTCCTCCTGTAGGTCCATAGTGTGCTTCATGCATGATTTGTTCTCTCTTGTGGTCGAGTACACATCTTCTGAGAATGTCGTCTAACTCCATTTTGTACAAAAATCCATTGATGAGGCTGTAGGGTGCAGCATTCATAGCTAAGATTTGTTTTTTCTTGGTGTTCAGACCTTCTGGTGCCTGACCTGTCTCTACGAACTGAGCTATTTCTTCCAGTTCTTTGGGTACTGCTTCTATGCGGAATAGATGCGCATCCGGCAAGTCGTCATCGACTACGGTCGGTTCCTCCCCTGTGTCGATACGGGATAGGTGGTCGGGCCCGAAATTTAACTTTCCTGGTCGGACCACTACTTCAAACTCAAATTCTTGAAAAAGAAGTAGCCATCGAAAAATTCTCCCATGATGAAGGGGTTTATTAACAAGGTACTTCAAAGCTTGATGGTCGGTATAAAATGTGAAGGGGTTGGCCAATAGGTAATGTCGATACTTTTGGAGGGCAAAGACCATACCTAGGGCTTCTCTTTCAGTGGTCGAATAGTTCCTTTCACCCTTATTTAATTTTCGACTGCTGTACACTATAGGGTAATCCATCCCATCATCCCCTGGTTGAGTCAGGATTGCTCCGATTGCTATTCCTGAGGCATCGATATTGGTTCCGTTGCCGGTAGTACATTGGTTCCGGTAGCATATACTAAAATATATGGTTCCGTTGCCAGTAGACATGTATAAAATAGCATATACTAATATATATTTTAGACATGTACAACATTGGTTCCGTTGCCGGTAGTACATGTCTAAAATATATGCTCACATATGATACCAGAGCAGGAGATCAAGGACTGGTGGGACCGTAAAGTTGCGAACTACTTGCAAAATTACACACGAAAAAACATATTAACAGTCACTGAAGCCAAAGCAAGATTTTTCACAGAGACACATGAAAAATTCATCAAGTCTGTGCCACAAATTTTGAAGCAGCTTCTGGATGAGAAAGCCGGACGCAACTAAAGAATAGCAGTTGCTAGATAAACTGTTCCGAGGGGGACGAACGAATTTGTCGGAGTGGTTTGAGAAAATCGTCGACGACTTCTGTGAGGAGCAAGTAGTCGAAGACCGAACGTCGGTGGAAACTGTCAAAGCGAAATTCTACATAGATTTCACCGAACAATTCTTGTGCTCCTTGCTGACCTTGCTGTTCAAATTTTTGATAGAGAACGGAGCAGGCCACATCGTCGAACCTCGACCACCACTGTGCGAACAGCCACCAAACACCAACTGGGCGGACAAGCAAAAGAAATGGGAGAAATTTATTGCAGAAAGGGAGTGGGAATACTTCCTGAGCAAGTAATTCGAATTATCTGGGCTTTCTAAAAGCGTCGGGTAGGCTATGGGGGGGTAGCTGGTCTTGTGTCGAAAGTAGAGTATAGTGGATCCTAGTCGACCTAAGGAAGATAGACGTCACCAGTGATGAAAATTCGACAGTAGAGGACCTGAAGAAAATAGTACTGTACGAAAGTATGTCGGACATTCAGAAACAAGAAAGGGACGAGAGACAACAAAGAAGGGAAGCAAGACACGAAAGAGCCGCAGAGCTGCGCAGAGAACAAAACCCTAGGGAGAACGACTGTGAAGAGAATCCGCCAGAGTCGGGTCATGACCGACAAGAAGAGGGCATAGAACAAGCGGTGTCCCCTACGGAGGAAGAAGTGTGGATAGAGCAGCCAGAAGCTCTCCAAATAAGAGCTCCCGACGACGGAATAACCCTTTCCCCGACAAATCCACATACTATAATCCAGAATATTATCGAAGATGATCTACGACTACGAGCTGGTGACTACAGCATATGGAGTCGACTAGGCAACGACACATTCACGGGTCGACACCTTATCATACGTTGACCGCTCGAGGGAAACTGGGTGACGTTTCAGGCAGCACCCTCCCTCCAAAGTATCCACTTGCTCTTACCGACACAGGATGGAGCGCCCCCCCCACCAAGTACAGCTTTTGAAGAAATTGCACAAACATACCTGCGCACACAAAGTTGCAGTGGACCATCGACAGTACAAATCCACAACAACCCACTGTACGTCGAAGACGAATCGACCAATGACGGGAGCACAAGTTTCGTCGAGCAAAACTCCGCAGGCCCGACTACATCAACAAACCCACCACTTTCACCACCACCCACACCTCCGACCCCGCCAACTTCTGAGAGCAGTGAAAGTGATTCAAACATGGGTCATGGATCAGATCACATTCCTCTCTACGAGGGGGATGAAGACCCCAGACGACATTGGTTCGTCTGCGAGTCAACCTGGGAAGCAAAACAGGTGACGAATGAAGACCGACAAATGGCTCAGTTCGCGGGAGCCTTACGGAAAAGGGCCTTGACATGGTACATGACCTTTTCGGAAAGGAAACCCAGAGCGACGAAAGCTGAGATCAAGGCACAGTTCTTATCATTCTTCAAAACCCCAGATGCCAAGCACCTGGCCACTAAAAAGCTGAAAACGACACAGCAAAAGCCAGGGGAGACAGTCCACGACTACGACAAACATTGGAAGGACCTATTAAGCCAATTAGATTATGTTATTGACGAGCAACTACTAATTCAATGGTTCCTTGCAGGATTATCACAGAAAGTACGTCGACATATCAGTCTGGAAACGTTCAAGACATATGAATATGCGTTGACCAAAGCTCTGCAGGTGGAAATGGACAAAGATATACTTGCCTATCCGACACACCACAGACTAGAGGAACAACTTGAGAATGTGCAGAATTCTTTGAAAGAACTGACCCTCAAGAATCAAGAAATCTGGTGTACTAAATGTTCGACGGCCGGTCGTTCGAAAGATAATTGTCGACACGAATACAGTTGACAAGACATCTGCTTTGTGCAAACTAAAGCATTTTGCGACATTTTCCAGGAGCCAGGAGATCATTCTACGAAAGAATGTCCGTTTAACATGAAGAACGCAAAATCTTCCTAGTGCGCCATCTGTGAGACAAAAAGTCACAACACGACCGACTGTCAATTAAACTTGAAAAACCGACAGAATTATCAGGCGGTCTACCAGACGAATGCAGTAGCACAAAACAATGAGCAAAATAATACCAATGACTAGAACAGGCAAAGATACGAAGGTCGACGATATGAGAACTGATACGACAATCGACGACAAGGGTTTGGAGGAAGAGGTCGATTCATCGGGAATCATGATATATGACCGTGTCGATCTAACCAGTGCTTTATATGTCATAAAGAAGAGCACCGATACGTCGACTGTCCATACAAGGACATGACTGATCTGAAATTCTGTAACCATTGTGGAGTAGGGGATCACTCTCTGGAGGATTGTCCTACCATGTTAGAGAAAATCAATAATAAGAAAAATGTTAATGTCTTGTCTTGTGTACAAAAGCATGATGTGCTAACTACTAAGAATCTACATATTGTTACTCGACAAGGCACGAAAACAGGCCCTGATAATCCTCAAATTAGTAAAATTAAAAACACAAATGGTTATTTGGATCCTATGAAAGAAAAACAAACATATCAAGAAGCCACCCACATATTTCATGACATTGCACAACAGGAAGACATTATTAACAGTCGACTTAGCACGACACAGGAATTAACTCATCTCATTCAAACAGACAAATCCGTAGCCCATTTCATTGATTTATTACATGAAATCAAAAGTACTAATTTTGGAAAACAAACTAAGAACATTTGCAGCCTAAATCAGAAAGACAAACACGATGTCGACCCACTTGTCGACCTGGAAATCGAAGGGTTCCACATCCGACAAGTAGTGCTCGATTTTGGATCTTTGGTAAATATCATGACCCGGGATACATGGGAAAAGATGGGCCGACCTCGACTCTATGAGTCAGGCATATACCTAAAAATCGCCGACCAAGGTCTCATTGAACCCATTGGGGTTTGGAAAAATGTCGACACGACCATCAAAGGAATATCAACTAAGGTTGATTTTGAAATTATTGTCCCAAAGGAAGGATCTAGCTCCTTTCCAACATTAGTTGGTTGACCTTGGGGACGGAAGATGAAAGCCTCCATATCCTTAGACAAAGACTGAATTAAGTTAAAAGGAAATGGTCACAAAGTCATTGTACCCATTAATCCTTCCCAAGGAGCACCTTGGACCGAACCGATTGATGAGGAAGTCGATGTTAGACAGCTTTACTAGATCCATAACAATACGGACTATACAGAGCCAAACATCTATGGGGAATTTCACTTAGGTAACCAAGACTCAATTGGTTATAATTCGGGTGCTGAATTATATGATTGGGAAATGGAAAATTATGAAACACAAGCAAGAGGATGCTGGACTATACAAAAAGTACAGAAAAAACCCACCCGACAGCGCTTCATTGTATTAATTATCCCTAAAATATTTGAAAAGAAAGTCAGGGAACGACCCACCTTACAACCAACCAGCTGACATACTACTCAACTGCCCAGGTATAAGGAGAGAGAATCCCCAGTCATGCACGTCGAACAAGTATCTAAAAAAAATGGAGAACATGGCAGACTTCAAAGCTTAGTGGAAACATTTACAGGTCAAGCAGCTAGATGGTGGGACACCCATTAATCAAAATTGCAGACCTGGACAACTGCTTCAACTTTCTTTGTCGAACGGTTTGGTGGGAAAAAGTTAACCCCGGAAGCTCAAATCCCTATCTTTGTCCAAGGACAAAACCCCGAAGAACACATCAAGCTTTGTGAAAAGGAGTGGAGAAGGATTGGATACAAAGATGAGCGAGCCTGGCCACATCTGTTTCCTTCAACCTTAGCCGACTTACCTAATAAATGGTATAAGATGGAGGAAGCGAGAGGAGAAACCTTCTTTTGGCATGAACTTAAAGAAAATTTTATTAAGGACTTCCAGTTCATACCTCAAAACAAAAAAATTGGCTGGGACAACACAAAACAGTTTCTCCAACCGATAGAAAAACAACCCTTCCAAGACCATCGACAAATCAAGGACTGTAACAAGATACAAACTGAATCAAAATCACAGTCGACACGTTTACACTTAGAAAATGAACACACAGAAGGTAAAAGCTTTAGATGGAAGACCGACCACATGGAAACAACAAAACCCATCTACTCAATCTTGAAAGTCGAGACCACCGACAAACCAGATCTTGACAGAATGACTGCAGCCGACTTCCCTGCCACATTATCACAGTGCACAGAAGGAAGTCAGCCGATCAATGAAGCTAAAGCACCAAAGTGGCTAGATGCCAAAGTGAAAACTAAGGAGGTTGACATTTCAAATAACGACCGACCAAAAATAGCCAAGATTGGTGACTACTGAAATGAACAACAGACCACTGAAATAGTGAACTTACTTAGAGAGTTCCAGGACGTCTTTGCAAGGGACTATAAAGACTTAAAAGGCTTAGTTCAAGAGATGGGAGAAATGAAAATAGACACTAAACCTGATGTTCGACCTGTCAAGAAAAGACCTTATAAACTAGCGCATAAGTAAAAAGAAATAGTTAAAAAGGAAATAGACAACATGTTAGCAGCAGGGATCATTTACCCCATCGACCAGTCTGAATGGGAAAGTCCCATGGTCGTACAGCCAAAGAAACATGACCCGATAAGGTTGAGAATTTGTGTCTACTTTAGGGAGCTTAACAAAGTCACATTCACAGATCCATTTCCAACCCCCTATGATGATGAAATCTTAAATGAAGTGGCAGGACATGAATGCTATTCATTCACAGATGGATTCTCAGGGTATAACCAAGTACCAATAGCAAAGGAAGACCAGAGAAAGACAACATTTGTCTGTGAATTTGGCTCTTTTGCTTACAGAGTTATGCCTTTTGGGCTAAAGAATGCACCCGCAGTGTTTTCCCGAATTGTTGTCAAGACCTTCCAAGAACATATCTATAAGACCATGGCAGTATACTTTGACGATTGGACCATATACTCCACCTTAAAAGATCACTGCACATGGCTCCGACTTATGCTGGAGAGATGTCGACAGATTCAACTCTCCCTGAACATTAAGAAGTGTATCTTTATGACCCCTATAGGAATACTCCTAGGGCATATTGTCTGTAAAGATGGTATCAAAGTCGATTTTGCCAAGATTAAAATCATCCTTGACCTGAAGCCACCAATAAACCCTAAACAAGTTCGGGTGTTACTGGGCCATACAGGCTATTATAGGAAATTCATAAGACATTATTCAGACATGACCTACCCTCTAGAAGAATTAATAAAGGAAGACCAAGAATTTAAGTGGACAGAGGAATGTCAGATCTCCTTCAACAAACTGAAAAGAAAACTGGTCGAAGCTCCTATACTCAAATTTCCAAACTGGTCGACCAAATTTCATGTGCATATCGATGCCTCAGGAATAGCAATTAGAGCAATCCTGACTCAACCAGGGGATGATGGGATGGATTACCCTATAGTGTACAGCAGTTGAAAATTAAATAAGGTTGAAAGGAACTATTCGACCACTGAAAGAGAAGCCCTAGGTATGGTCTTTACCCTCCAAAAGTATCGACATTACCTATTGGCCAACCCATTCACATTTTATACCGACCATCAAGCTTTGAAGTACCTTGTTAATAAACCCCTTCATCATGGGAGAATTTATCGATGGCTACTTCTTTTTCAAGAATTTGAGTTTGAAGTAGTGGTCCGACCAGGAAAGTTAAATGTCGGGCCCGACCACCTATCCCGTATCGACACAGGGGAGGAACCAACCAGAGTCGATGACGACTTGCCGGATGCGCATCTATTCCGCATAGAAGCAGTACCCGAAGAACTAGAAGAAATAGCTCAGTTCTTAGAGACATGTCAGGCACCAGAAGGTCTGAACACCAAGAAAAAACAAATCTTAGCTATGAAGGCTGCACCCTACAGCCTCATCAATGGATTTTTGTACAAAATGGGGTCAGATGACATTCTCAGAAGATGTGTACTTGACCACGAGAGAGAACAAATCATGCATGAAGCACACTATGGACCTACAGGAGGACACTTTCAAGCAGACACAACTGCCAAGAAAATCCAACAATCAGGATTATGGTGGCCGACAATCCACAAAGATTGCAAAAACTTCGTTAGTCGATGTGACAGATGTCAACGACTTGGTCGACCTCTCCTAAGCACAGAAATGCCCTTGATATCTGTAAACCCTAGTCTCACATTCGAAATTTGGGCTATAGAATTCATAGGACCGTTCCCTATCCCTGCCAAACGATCAGGTGCAAGATATATTATCACTGCGGTGGAATATGTCACCAAATGGGCAGAAGCTGAACCCGTCGATACATGTTCAAGTGAAGTAGCTGCTAAGTTTATATACGAAAACATTATCACTATATTTGGATGCCCACTCACATTGATCAGTGACCAAGGATCACAATTTATCAACAAAACCATCAAAAATTTGACCGACCAGTTTCACATCGACCACTGACGAAGCACCGCATATCACCCCCAGTCGAACGGCACGATTGAAGGTTTCAACAAAACATTGACAAAAGGGTTAACCAAAATATGCAGCACCGACAAAGACGAATGGGATGAGAAAATCCCTGCGGTCCTCTGGGCATACAGGAGAGCATATAAATGGTCGACCGACCAAACCCCCTTTCGACTAGTCTACGGGCAAGAAGCAGTCGTCCCCCTACACACCTATTATTGCATAACTACTACATGTCGATGTCGAACAGGCAAGAAAGGACCGACTATTCCAACTCATTAAGATAAAATAACATAGACTCATGGCTATCCAACACTAGGAAATTCACAAACAACAACAGAAAGCATGGCACGACCGTAACATCAAAAACAAAAACCTATCGGTCGGCGACCTTGCTTTACTTTATAACAGTCGAGTCAAAGGAAAACCCAAGAAACTACATACAGAATGGATGGGACCTTACATTGTCGAAGAAATACACCCCAATGGCTCGGTCCGACTAAAGACATTACACGGCTTAGTATTTCGGAAGCTCGTTAATGGAGCCTGACTCAAACGTTAAAAAAAAAAAAAAAAACGTTAACCGTCAATCAAAACCCATAAAAAGAAAAAAAAATTGAAAAAAATAAAACAATACAATCAAACACAACCAACATGATAGCAACTCACTGCTTTGATACCCGACATCATCATCCTCAACTATCCTCATCGACCAGTCCGGTTGACCATTTTCACCACCGACATCGACCTACGACCTCAAGAGTGCCATCACGCATTGATGGCCTCGAGCACCGTACACATTCCACCATTAAGTCCCATTCGAGTATTACAGCCAGACTGTCCAGTACGCCATTAATACGTCCATCTTGTAGAAGGAGAGAGTCGACATAAGTCGACTTGAATGAAGATCGACTTAGTCGATCATCCGACTAAGTCGAGGGACCGACTTAGTCGATCAGCCGACTAAGTCGGTCGGCCGAGCAAACACAGTAATTAAGTCTGCTAACTAATAGTCGTGTCGGTTCACCGAACCGACAGGTAGTTATTTTTGTAACTGTTTGTAACCTGTATATATTAGGCTGTTGAACCTCACAAGAACTTAGTTCAGTTCTTGGCTTTGTACGATCTATTGAGAATAATCTAATCTGTTTATCCTATCTGTTCTTGTCTCTTGTATCTATGTATATTTCTGTATATTTTTGTATGTATTATTGGTAACCTTATGTGATCTGTGAGATTACAACATTGGTTCCGTTGCCGGTAGTACATAACTGGAATATATGCTCACATATGATACCAGAACAGGAGATAAAGGACTGGTGGGAGCGAAAAATTGCTAACTATCTACAAAATTACGCGAGAAGGAACAGATTGACAGTCGCAGAAACAAAAGCCAGATTTTTCACTGAGACTCACGAAAAGTTTGTCGAATCTGTGCCACACCTACTGAAGCAGCTTTTGGATGAGAAAACCGGACAAGACTAAAGAAGAACAGTTACTCCAGAAACTGATCCGAGGAGGACGTACAAATCTATCGGAGTGGTTCGAAAAGATAGCCGACGACTTCTGTGAGGAACAAGCAGTCGAAGATAGGACTTCTGTGGAAACTGTTCGACAGAAATTTTTCACAGAATTTACTGATCAATTCTTGTGTTCCTTACCGAATTTGCTGTTCAAGTTCTTAATAGAAAAAGGAGCAGGCGATATTGTCGAAGCTCGACCACTATTACGCGAACCACCATCAAATACTAACTGGGCGGAGAAACAGAAGAAGTGGGAAAAATTCATCGCTGAAAGGGAGTGGGAATACTTCCTGAGTAAATAGACACTATCCGAGCTTTCTAAAAAGCGTCGGGTAGGCTATGGGGGGGTAGCTGGTCGTGTGTCGAAGAGGGAGCATAGTGGATACCAGTCGACCAAGCCAGTAATGAACAGTCTACCGAAGAGGATTCGAAGGAATAGTATTGTATGAAAGTATGTCGGACATTAAGAGACTCGAGCGGGATGAACGGCAACAAAGAAGGGAAGCCAGACATGAATGAGCCGATGAGCTGCGTCGAGAACAAAACCCTAGGGAGACCGACCGAGATGAGAATCCGCCAGAGTCGGGTCATGACCGACACAAAGAAGGCGTAGACGAAGACACGGCCCCTAAGGAAGAGGAAGTGTGGATAGAGCAGCAAGAAGCTCTCCGAATAGTGGTTCCTGATGAAGTAACCCTGTCCCCTGCCAATTCCCATACCGTAATACAGACTATTATTGAAGACGACCTCCGACTGAGAGCTGGTGACATCACAATCTGGAGTTGACTAGGTGATGAACCTTACCCGGGACGACACCTTGTTATACGCCGACTGGTCGAGGGGAACTGGGTGACCTTTCAAACGGCACCCTCCTTTCGTAGTATCCACTTGCTCCTGCCGACACATGAAGGAGCACCCCCCCTGCCACATACAACTTTCGAAGAGAACCAAGAGTCAGACCTGAGCATGCAAAGTGACAGTGGGTCATTGAGAAGACAAATTATCAACAATCCGCTGTACTGCGAGAAAGAATCAACCACCGACGGTGGCACAAGTTCCGTCGACCAAAACCCCATCGTCACCCCCACAGGTTCGACTATATCATCGACCCCACCTCTTTCGACCCCACCCACACCTCCCACCCCGCCAACTTCAGAAAGTAGTGACAGTGACTCAGACATGGGTCATGGATCTGCTCAGATTCCCCTTTATGAGGGTGACGAAGACCCCAGACGACATTGGTTCATCTGTGAATCGATATGGGAGGCCAACAAGGTCACAGAAGAAGAACGCCAGATGGCCCAGTTCGCCGGAGCCCTAAGGAAAAGAGCTCTAACATGGTATATGACATTTTCTGAACGGCAGCCTAGAGCAACAAAAGCCGAGATAAAAGCGCAATTCCTATCATTTTTTAAGACCCCATACGCCAAACACCTGGCCGCCAAGAAGCTGAAAACGACATCACAGAAGCCAGGAGAAACAGTCCGCGACTACGATAAACGATGGAAGGATCTATTGAGCCAGTTAGACTATACTATTGATGAACAATTACTGATTCAATGGTTCCTTGCAGGACTCTCACAGAAAGTTCGCTGACACATCAGTCTGGAAACTTTCAAGTCGTATGAAGATGCGCTGACAAAAGCTCTGCAGGTCGAGATGGATGAAGACATACCTGCATATCATACCGACCACCGTTTGGAGGAACAGCTGGAAAACGTGCAGAAGTCCCTGAAAGAACTCACACTCAAGAACCAAGAAGTCTGGTGCACTAACTGCTCAACAGTCGGACATTCCAAAGATAATTGTCGACAGCAATTCAGCCGACAAGATGTCCGTTTTGTACAAACAAAGGCGTTTTGCGACATTTGCCAGGAACGTGGAGACCATTCTACCGCCAACTGTCCTTATAATATGAAGAATGGAAAGGCTTCCTGGTGTGCTATCTGTGAAACTGCAAATCACAACACGGTCGACTGCCATCGTAACCTGAAAAATAGACAGAACTACCAGGGCGTTTACCAGACGAATGCGGTAGCACAGAACACGGAGCAAAACAACAACAAAAACCAGAACGGGCAACGCAATGATGGCCGACGATACGAACGTCGACATGACAATCGACGACCAGGGTTTGGAAGAACAGGTCGATTCGTTGGGAATCGAGAAATACGAAGTCGTCAACCCACACAATGCTTTATTTGTTACAAAGAAGGGCACAGATGCGCAGACTGTCCGTACAAGGATAGAACTGACCTCAAGTTTTGTACACACTATGGGGTAGGCGATCACTCCTTGGAGGATTGTCCTACCATGTTGGAAAAAATCAGCAATAAAAAGAATGTTAATGTCTTGTCTTGTGTCCAGAAGAATGATGTCATAACTACTAAGAATTTGCACATTGTCACTCGAAAAGGCACCAAAACTGGGCCTGATAACCCTTAGATTAGCAAAATCAAAAACACAAATGCATACCCTGACCCTAGCAAGGAACAACAGACATATCAATAAGCCACACACATATTCCAAAACATTGCACAGCAAGAAGACATTATTAACAGTCGACTTAGCTCGACCCAGCAGTTAACCCGTCTCATTCAAACAGACGAATCTGTAGGTCAATTCATCGATTTATTGCATCAAATTAAAACCACTAACCCTGAGAAACAGACTAAGAACATTTGTAGCTTAAATCAAAAAGACAAAAATGATGTCGACCCATTGGTCGACCTAGAAATTGAAGGATACCACGTACGACAAGTAGTTTTGGATTTTGGGTCCCAAGTAAATATTATGACCAGGGATACATGGGAACAAATGGGAAAACCTCGACTCTATGAGTCAGGCATCTACCTAAAACTGGCCGACCAAGGTCTCATTGAACCTATTGGGGTTTGGAAAAATGTAGACACAACTATTAAAGGCATATCAACTAAAGTTGATTTTGAAATTATTGACCCCAAGGAAGGATCTAGCTCCTTCCCAGCCCTTGTCGGTCGACCTTGGGGTTGAAAGATGAAAGCCTCCATCTCCTTAGATAAAGAGAGGATCAAGCTAAAAGGCAATGGCCAAAAAGTTATTGTACCCATTAACACTTCCCAAGGAAAGCCTTGGATAGAACCTATTGATGAGGAGGTTGATGTTAGACAGCTATACCAAATCCACAATAATACTGACTATACTGAACCAAACATCTATGGGGAACTTTACTTAGGTAACCAAGACTCAGTTGGTTATAATTCAGATGCTGAACTATATGACTGGGAGATAGAAAACTATGAAACATAAGCAAGAGGGTGCTGGACTATCCAAAAAGTACAGAAAAAACCCACCCGACAGTGCTTTATAGTCTCAATTATCCCCAAGATTTTTGAGAGAAAAATCAG
>LPNX011103500.1:86847-245527 GCA_001517045.1 Pseudotsuga menziesii
TCAAAAGAGGATCAAAAGAAGACAACATTTGTTTGTGAATTTGGCTCTTTTACTTATAGGGTTATGCCTTTTGGACTCAATAATGCACCTGCAGTGTTCTCCAGAATTGTTGTAAAAACTTTCCAGGAATACATCTATAAAACTATGGCAGTCTACTTCGACGACTGGACTATTTATTCCACACTAAAGGATCACTGCACATGGCTCCGACTTATGCTGGAAAGATGTCGACAGATTCAACTTTCCCTCAATATTAAGAAATGCATCTTTATGACTCCCATAGGCATACTCTTAGGACATATTGTCTGCAAAGAAGGAATCAAGGTTGGCTTTGCTAAAATTAAGATTATTCTTGACCTAAAACCCCCAATAAACCCTAAACAAGTTAGGGTCTTACTTGGTCATACTGGGTATTATAGGAAATTCATCAGACATTACTCTGATATGACTTACCCTCTAGAAGAATTACTGAAGGACGATATCGAATTTAAATGGATAGAAGAATGCCAGATCTCCTTCGACAATTTAAAGAGAAAACTGGTCGAAGCACCCATACTTAAATTTCCAAATTGGTTGACCAAATTTCATGTGCATATCGACGCATCAGGAATAGCAATTGGAGCAATCCTGACTCAACCAGGAGATGATGGGATGGATTACCCTATAGTTTACAGCAGTCGAAAATTAGATAAGGCTGAAAAGAACTATTCGACCACGGAAAGGGAAGCCCTAGGAATGGTATTTGCACTTCAGAAGTATCGACACTACCTATTAGCTAACCCCTTCATATTTTACACCGACCATCAAGCTTTGAAGTATCTCGTAAACAAACCTCTTCACCATGGGAGAATTTGTCGATGGCTACTTCTCTTTCAAGAGTTTGAGTTTGAAGTAGTCGTCCGACCAGGAAAGCTCAATGTCGGACCTGACCACCTATCCCGAATCGACACAGGAGAAGACCCGACCGGAGTCGACGACGACTTGCCGGACACACATCTATTTCGTATAGAAGCAATACCAGAAGAGTTGGAGGAGATCGCTCAGTTCTTAGAGACAGGTCAGGCACCAGAAGGTCTGAGCACTAAGAAGAAGCAAATCCTAGCTATGAAGGCTGCTCCATACAGCCTCATCAATGGATTTCTATACAAGATGGGGTTGGACGATGTTCTTAGAAGATGTGTACTCGACCATGAACGAGAGCAAATCATGCACGAAGAACATTATGGCCCAGCAGGAGGACATTTTCAGGCCGACACAACTGCCAAGAAAATCCAACAGTCTGGATTATGGTGGCCGACACTTCATAAAGATTGTAAAAACTTTGTCAGTCAATGTGATAGATGTCAACGACTCGGTCGACCACTGCCAAGCACAGAAATGCCCCTAATATCTGTAAACCCTAGTCTCACCTTTGAAATCTGGGCTATAGACTTCATAGGACCATTCCCTGTCCCAGCCCGACGATCAGGTGCAAGATATATCATCACTGCAGTGGAATATGTTACTAAATGGGCAGAAGCAGAACCTGTCGAGACCTGTTCAAGTGAGATAGCTGCTAAGTTCATATATGAAAACATCATTACTCGATTTGGTTGTCCGCTCACTTTGATCAGTGACCAAGGATCTCACTTCGTTAACAAAACTATCAAAAATCTAACCGACAAGTTTCACATCGACCACCGACATAGTACAACATATCACCCCCAGTCGAATGGTGCAATCGAAGCTTTCAATAAGACACTGACAAAAGGATTGACTAAAATATGCAGTGCCGACAAGGATGACTGGGATGAGAAAATTCCTGCAGTCTTATGGGATACAGGACAACCTACAAACGGTCAACTGATCAAACCCCTTTTCGACTGGTATATGGCCAAGAAGCAGTCGTCCCTCTACACTTCAGACAACAGGCACCTATAGTTGCACAACTACTACATGTCGATGTCGAACAGGCCAGGAAGGATCGACTCTTTCAACTTAATAAACTAGAAGAACACAGACTTATGGCCATCCAACACCAGGAAATACAAAAACAATAGCAGAAAGCATGGCACGACCGTAATATCAAAAACAAAAATCTGTCGGTCGGTGACCTTACTTTACTCTATAACAGTCGAGTAAAAGGAAAACCCAAGAAATTGCACACAGAATGGATGGGCCCGTACATAGTCGAAGAAATACATCCCAATGGGTCGGTCCGACTAAAAACATTACAGGGCCTGGTATTTCGGAAGCTCGTTAATGGCGCCCGACTGAAACGATAAAAAAATAAAAAATAAAAAAATCATATAACGGTCTTAACTGACCACCAAAACCCTATAAAAAGTTAGAAAATTCCAAAAATCAAAACCGTACACTCATAAACCATCAGCATGACAGCAACTCACCCCTCCGACAACCGACCTCACTTCCATCGACCGTCTTCATCGACCAGTCATGCCGACAATTTTCACCACCGAAACCGACCGTCGACCTCGAGAGTCCCATCACATATTAATGGCCTCGAGCGCCGAACCAGATCCCCCAAATCACACTCGAGTATTGCAGTTGGACTGTCAAGTCCGCCATTAATACATCCAGTTCAACACTCCACCATTCCCACACCTATAAATAATGGACCGTCGAAGGTTCATTCACCACACCCCTTACACACAGAGCACTCGCATTCCCCGTCGACTAAATCCCACGAACCCTGTTACCCGTCCGACCAGTCTGATATCATGGCACCTAAGCTCACCCGCGCCGCGGCCAAGGCAAAAGAGTTACAGGCAGAAGACACACCCTTGGTCCAAAGATTGAAACATATCCAAAACGACAAAGTCCAGGAGGGTCCTTTCCAGAAACTCTGGACATAAATCCAAGAGTGGGCCTTTGTCGATAGTAAAATGACCCAGGCCGCTGAGAAAATCCGAAATAGCTCTATCCTCCAGTACCCTAACGCACCACTCATGGAAAGCTTCGGGGGGACGAAGGAAGCAGCGGTTAAATTTATTATCAGTCGTTACCACAACGGCCGATTCTATTTCGACCAACCGATTGACATCACTGGGGATGTTATTTCGGCTCTTACAGGTCTGTCGAACAGAGGCGACCCTGTCCCAATAGGGATTAAGGAAGGACTCGTCCAAGAACTCACAGGCACACCGACTGGAAAAAACTTGAAGGGACTGATGATAGGCCAGATCGCGACAAGAACGCCACAAATTGTGGCTAAAATCATCGCCGTCACCCTTACCTTGGCTGGTCGGAGCAGCGACCTAAAACTGGAAATGTTGGAGGCGGTCGACACAATTGCAACAGACGGACGTATTTACAGATGGGGCGACTATGTGGCCGACATGGTCAAAACCATCTGTGAACGTTTCCAGGAAACGGGAGGTATTATCAAATTTCCCTCCCTTATTATATGGATTGTTATGTACCATATCTGTCCGGAAGGCAGTGCAGTCTTCCGGGAGCCCATAAGGTTTGAAATGCACAGGTTCAAACCCTTTTCACAGAGAGGAACCTTGCATGAGCTGGCACAAGGCAAAGTCTTTCTAGAGACTTCGTTCCAGCAGCTGAAGGTCCGAACGACGAGGTGGAGGGAGCCACAGAACATCCGACGAAACCTCCCAGCTCAGTCTCACATCCAGTTAGCTCTCGACCATACGTCAGTATGGTATATGCGAGGTCAAGACCCCCAAGCAAAGGACCTCGACTACTACCCAACAGTCGAACAGATCTTTCGGGAGTTGAGTCGACAGGCAGGAACAAAGGTACCAATCCCACCAGCTACCAAAGAGGTCGACTTCTCTATCGTCGAGCCTCTTACAGACCAAGAAAAGGAGGAGGATTATGAGCTAAATTTGTACATCAGCACTTTCGTGTCAGAGGATACTCTGACTGTACCCCCTACTCGGGTGCACTTAACAGTGAAGCATCCAACTGCACTCGTAGTGGACCCCCAGTCGATAGAACAACAACAACAAACACCACCACCAGCACAACAACCAGTACAGCCGCCAGTTACTCTGACTCCAGCAGCTGCCGACCCACTACAGGTACCGACAGAAGAAGTCGAGGAGGAAGACAACCCTGAATATGCTATATCTCAGAGCATTATCAAAAAGCTGGCAAAGGAGATAGCCGTCGCCCGAAGGAAGATCAAGCTACAGAAAAGACAGCAAGGCAAGGGTAAGCGTAAGCTTGTCCTTGCTGACTCCACCGACGACGACGAGGAACTAGCAGCAGCAGCACTCGACATTGTCGAAGACGCCTGGGCTAATAAGGTAACTGTTGAAACCCAGTTTCAACGATTTATTGATGCAGGAGCTCCGGAGGGTCGGCCCAAGAAAGCCAAAACTCAGTCGACACCTGAAAATATAGTCGACCTTGTGTCGACCCCTCCCCCTCCATCCCCGACCACCATAGTCGAGGAGCAAGAACCGGGGCAGCAGGCCGACGTTTCCCTAGAAGTATATGAAAGAGTCATCCTGGAGGCACTCAGGGCCAGGGCCAGCACGAACGCTGAAATCAAATCCTTCTTTCAAATGCTACCTGGACTATTCAAGTCGGCACAAACAATACGGACAACAACACCACTGAAAGCAAGCAAAAAGGTATATGCCCAGCAAACAACAGTATTTACAAGGATCCACGACGGTGGCGACATATCAGGGCATGAACAGACCTTTACTGACTACCAACTCCCACCGGAAGAAGACATTATGTCTTCCGACCAAAGTTCACAACACACTTCTCCATCACCACCAGGATCAGGAAACCCTCCATCTTCACCTGCCCCACCATCATCTCCACCACCTCCACCACCCCCTGATTCACAACCAAAACCACCATCATCTTCACAGCCGGAAGTGGACATACCACCTCCTCAACCACAAAAACCCCCGACCACTGACCCACCCCTTCAGACACAAGCACCTTCGACCTCTGTTCCACCTTCCATTTCTGCAGGTCCTCAAGACAAGGCAACAGAGCAGCAAAAAGAGACCACAGAACTGACCTTTACTACTGCAGGCACTCCGCAGCAAGATGTTGACAAACAAAAGTAACAGACAGACCAACATCGACCATCCAGGCTACAGATAAGTTTAAAGGATGCCAGTACGTTGACCGACACAGAGGTCGGCCAACTACTAAACACCCTAGCAAAAGAAGTAAAAAAGAGGACAAAAACAGTAAAGAAACAACTCAGGGATAAGGAGGCTGAACAGGTCGAGTTTCTCAGCAAATGTAGGTCTCTCGCACAAACTGTCACCCCAGGACCGGTTGAAACTGCTACCGACCGACCACTCGAAAGGGCATATCAGCTGTTTGAAGGCTTGGTGTCGACTATCCAGACACATATCCAAGGGACTAGAGCCGAACAAAAGGAAGAGACTGCCCGACTGCTCCTGACCCAGCATACTGCCTTTTCGGAGGCTTACAAACTTTTACAGGACCATATGGAGGAATCCATTGTTACTGAAGAAGTGCTAAGAGATTGGCTAACTCATTATGGGCAGGTCTATCATCAGAGCAGGCAGACACGACAAGGCATTCAGGCCTTGGAAAGTCAGAAAATGACAGAGGCAGAGATGAGGCAGACACTTGAAGAGCAGATTGTGATGGAGAGTAGCAAGCTGCAAAAACTCAAACGAGAAGCTCATCACTGGGCACAACAAGCCTTACCAAACTTGGAGAAGGTTGACAACATCTGTCCGCAGATGAAAAGACTCCTTAATGCCGCCGACGAACAAACCCAACTGTTGGGTCCTAGCATGGAAAATATTGTAGAACTGCCCATGGCCGAAAAGATGTCGGTATTATCAAGTGTAACAACTCTAACCATCGACATCCAGAAAGCCCTGCAGACATGGACAGATTTCCAGCGTCAACTTGCCATCACAGCTCCCACCATCGTCAAAGTGTGCGTCCAGAGACGACCGACCATCCGACTACATAGTCCTCACCAGGAGCAAGTCTGAAAGGTTCGACAGGACTTCATTTTTGTACTTACCTTTTTCTTCGGGACGAAGAAATGTTTTGTTTGTGGGGGAGATGTAGAAGGAGAGAGTCGACATAAGTCGACTTGAACGAAGACCGACTTAGTCGATCAGCCGACTAAGTTGGTCGACCGAGCAAACACAGTAATTAAGTCTGCTAACTAATAGTCATGTCGGTTCACCGAACCGACAGGTAGTTATTTTTGTAACTGTTTGTAACCTGTATATATTAGGCTGTTGAGCCTCACAAGAACTTAGTTCAGTTCTTGGCTTTGTATGATCTATTGAGAATAATCTAATCTGTTTATCCTATCTGTTCTTGTCTATTGTATCTGTGTATATTTTTGTATATTTTTGTATGTATTATTGGTAACCTTATGTGATCTGTGAGATTACAACACATATCCGCACGCAAAAGCACCCATGCCTATAAATACAAGACAATCGAAGGTTCATCCACCACACAATTTACCCACAGAGCAACCGTAACCTCAGTCGACTAAAGACCAAGAACCCTGTAACACCTTCGACCAACCTCAACTGCCGAAGGCACCCAGGAGACGGAGGCCGATAAACACAAGAAGAAGAAAGCACATTAGACCAAAACTTCCAACCTCCAGATCAACTTAAGGGATGCAAGTTCCTTGGCTGACACAGAGGTCGGCCAAGTCCTCAAAATCGTGGCCAAAGAAGAAAAGCTAAGGACGGTTCGGAAAAGTAAAGAGCTTACAACCAAAAATGCAAAAGAAGTTGAGTTTCTCGGCAAATGCAGAGCTCTAGCACAGACCGTGATACCAGGCCCTGTCGAAGTCGACATAGATAGACCACTTGAAAGAGCATACCAGCTCTTCGAGACTATGGTATCGACCGTCCAGGCCCGGATGCAAGAGACTAAGGAAGAACAAAAGGAGGAGACTGCTCGACTGCTCCTAGCACAGCACACTACCTTCTCAGAGGCCTACAAGGTGCTCCAGGACCACATGGAGGAGTCTGTCATCACAGAAGATGTTTTACACGACTGGCCTACTCACTATGGGCAGGTCTACCAATAGACATGACAGACTCGTCAAGGCATTCAGGCCTTGGAGAGCAGGAAAACAACAGAAGCAACACTCAGACAGACGGTCGAAGATCAGATAGTGCTGGAGAACAACAAGCTGCAGAAATTGGAACGAGAAGCACACCAATGGGTGCAACAGGCTCTGTCAAACCTAGAAAAGGTCGATGTCATCTGCCCCCAGATGAAACGACTTATCAACGCAGCAGAAGAGCAGAACCACTCCTTAGGCCTCAATATGGAGAAAATTGCAGAAATGCCCATTTCAGAAAAGATGTCGGTACTGTCAAGTTTAACGACATTGACGATCGACATCTAGAAAGCTTTGCAGAGTTGGACGGACTTTCAGCATCACCTTGCCATCACAGCTCTGGCCATCGTCGAAGTCTGCGTCCAGAAGAGACCAACCATCCGTCTGCACAGTCCACAGCAGTAGCAGTTTTCAACGGTTCGACAGAGCTTCATTTTTACCTCCTTGTTTCTTCAGGGCGAACAAACGTTTTGTTCATGGGGGAGATGTAGAAGGAGCAAGTCGACGAAGTCGACTTGAACGAAGACCGACTTAGTCGGCTGATCGACTAAGTCGATGGGCCGACTTAGTCGATCAGCCGACTAACTAGAAAGATTAGGTCGGCTAACTAAAAGTCGTGTCGGTTCACCGAACCGACAGGTAGTTATTTTGTAACTGTCTATACATTGTATATATTAGGCTGTTGAGCCAAACGAGAACTCAGTTAAGTTCTCTGCCTTGTATGAACTCATTGCATTAATATAATCTGTTTTCTTATCTGTTCTTATCTCTGTCTGAGTGCTGCTTTTGTACAAAGATGATCCCCCGACAGTAGTTGAATCTCTGTCTCTTTTCCCAACTTCTTCTCTTTCTCAGTTATGCACTACAACTGAGTGTGAGTGACTAGAGGCTCACTCTCTATTTATACTAGTTTTTGACTTCACATTAACTCACTAGGGCCGACTTCTCTAGGAGAGTCTAGCAACCCTAGTGCCCCACAACTGTGGGGACTTTAACCCTTGAACAATACGGAGGGTTACCCTCTATGACTTTACATGACTTGATTACATTATTGATTCTCCTGATAGGAACATCGGGGTATGACATAGTCACATAACTTGATTACATTACTGATACTCTCGATAGGAACATCGTGGTACAATACATAAGACATACAAGTGAATACGTTCTAAAGTTATAAATACATCAACACTCCCTCTTAAATAGGAAGGTATTCTCTCAACATAATTCATCAGCACAAGTCTTCGTCACTAGATCATCATCAAGTCCACCATCATCAAGTCTGGATCATCATTAATTCTGGATCATCACTGCTTTCGCTATCTCGAACAAATGGTGCTATCTCTCAATTCTACTCGTCACAAGAAGTTCTACAGAGCCAACAATTTTTCATGCTGGTTGCAGGCCTAGCCTCCATGTATGTCTTCTTCTTCTTCAACGCTTACATCTGACCATGGGAGGCCCAGCCTGCCACCATGTTGGAAAGGCCCGCCCAACACTTATATCTGACCATGGGAGGCCCAGCCTGCCACCATGTTAGAATGGCACGCCGAACACTCACATCTGACCTCGTCATGCCAGAAAGGCCCAGCACGCACATCTAACCTCGTCATGTCAGAAAGGATCGTCCAACACTCACATCTGACCACATCATGTCAGAAAGGCCCAACACTCACATCTGACCTCATCATCTCAGAAAGGCTCGTCCAACACTCACATCTAACCACATCATGTTAGAAAGGCCCAGCACTCACATTTGACCTCATCATGTCAGAAAGGCTCAGCACTTACATTCGATCATGGGAGGCCCAGCCTGCCACCATGTCAAAAAGGCTTAGCACTCACATCCAACCATGGGAGGCCCAGCCTACCACCATGTTGGAAATGATCTACACTTACATCTGACCATGGGAGGCCCAGCCTGCCACCATGTCAGAAATGCTCTGCGCTTACATTTGACCATGGGAGGCCCAGCTTACCACCAGGTCAGAAAGGCTCTGCACTTACATTTAACCATGGGAGGAACCAATCCTACCATGTCAGAAAGGATCTCAGACTCATCACTTCCCTTTGGAGGGAACCTCAATCTGGAGAACACCAAGTTTCTCCCTGAAGTACTCAAACTTCACTAAAGTTTCTCCAAGTTTGGTCAACACATCAGTTATCTACTCGTTCGTCACAACATATTGGAGCTTCACTGCTCCTCTCTATACCATATCCATGATATAGTGATATTTGATCTCGATATGCTTCGACTTGTCATGGAACACAGGGTTCTCTGACAACTTCACACAACTATGGTTGTCGCAATATATGTAAGTAGCATCCAACTAGAGATCAAACAAATCAGATAGTAGCTTCCTCATCCACACTGGCTCACAGCTAGCTGAACAAGCTGCAACATACTCTGCTTCGGCTGTACTCAGTGCCACAGAGGATTGATTCCTACTAAACCAAGAGATTGCACCTGATCCCATACTGAAGCATCACCCTGAAGTGCTCTTCCTATCAATGGCATTTCCTGCCGAATCCGAATCCACATAACCTTCTAGGTTAATGTTCTGATTCACCTCATACTTGAGCCCATAATCAAGTGTACCCTTCAGGTACCTCAGAATATGCTTTGCAGCAATTAGGTGAACATGTCTAGGATCTGTCAGGAACTGGCTCAATGTGTTCATTGCAAACCAAATTTCTAGTCTCTTATTCATCAGGTATATCAAGGATCCAATCATTTGATGATACATCGTAGCATCGACCGACTCTGATGAAGCATCACTCAATAGCTTCAGATTTGATGCCATAGGTGTGGTCATGGTCTTGCATTCCATCATCTCGAACCTCTTGAGGATCTCTATCGCATACTTCCCTTGTCCCAGGGAGATTCCATTCGCATTCTACCACACCTCCATGCCTAGAAAGTAATGCATCATCCCCAAGTCCTTCATCTCGAACTCAACAGCCAACTTCCTCTTTGTGTCTGCAATCAACCCATATGCACCTATTAGAAGTAGGTCATCTACATATAGTAGGAGCATCACTGGGTTCCCTTCTTCAAGCTTGTAGTAAAGGTTGGAATCTGCTTTACGCTTGGTAAAGCCCAAACTAGTAAGGAAGCTGTCAATTATTCCGTACCATGTATTAGGTGCCTGTCTTAAACCGTATAGGGCTTTCTTCAATTTAAACACATGAGTCTCCCTGTCGTGTGTCTCAAAACCGAGTGGATGCACCACATACACTTCCTCTTCTACTACACCATTCAAGAAATCAGTCTTGACATTCATCTAGTGTACCTTCCATTTCATTACTGCAGCCAAAGAAAGTATTGATCTGATGGAAGTGTATCTAGATACAGATGCAATAGTCTCTTCATAATCTATCCCTTCTTCCTAGGAGAAGCCACGAGCCACAAATCTTGCTTGATATTTCTCTATTCTACCATCTGGAGCATGCTTGATCTTGTAGATCCACTTGGAAGTCACAACAGACTTCCCCTTTGGTCTCAGAACAACATCCTAGACATCATTCTTCATGATCGATTGATACTCCTCGATCATAGCATCCTTCCATTATTTATTCTCTGCCGCTTCTTCATAGTTGGAAGGTTCTTTATCAATGATGTCACATAATAGGGCTACATATCTGGAGTAGGACTTAGTTCTCTTCCTTTCTTTGTGCATTTCTTCTGGAGCCCCATATTTCTCTACACCTTGGATAGCCTCTCGTACCCATGCAGGTTTCCTCTTGTGAGGATTCTTCTCCTGAGGTGGATCTACAGGTTCTTGGGGTTCTTCCTTTTCTCGATCTTCTTCTGGAATTGCTTCATCCATGGTTGTATCTCAGATCCTCGGTATTTCAGTTTCTTCAGGATCTTCAACTGGTCTCTTCCTGTATTTGTTGTAAGCCACGTCTTCATCAAATGTTACATCTCTGCTGATGTCGATCTTCTTGAATCCTGGGAAGTATATTCTGTAAGCCTTCGAGCTTTCAGAATATCCCACAAATATACCCTTCTTTCATGAAGGATCTAACTTTGTCTTCTTTTCTTTAGGAATGTGTATGTATACTGTACAACCAAATATTCTAAGATGATTGACTTCTAGTTTCTTGCTGGAAAATACTCCTTCAGGTGTTTTGTTCTCGAGTACCTTGTGTGGAGTACGGTTATGTACATACACAGCTGTCCTGGTAGCTTCTGCCCATAGATGCATAGGAAGATCTTGATCATGAAGCATTGCCTTTGTTGCTTCCATGATCATTCTATTCTTCCTTTTTGCAACCCCATTCAGTTGTGGATTATATGGAGTGGTCAACTCCCTATTAATCCCTAAATCTCTGCATAATTCCTTGAATTCATTTGATGTGAATTCTTCACCATTGTCTGATCAGAAAATCTTGATCTTCTTCTCTGTGTGGTTCTCGATCAAGGCTTTGAATTCCTTGAACTTGTTGAATACTTCATCCTTGTTCTTTATGAAGTATATCCATGTCTTCCTAGACAAATCATCAATGAAAGAAACATAGTATACATACCCGCATAATGAACTGGATGACATTGGATTGCATACATCGGAGTGAATGATTTCCAAGATTCCTTTAGCCTTGCTTTCGCTACTTGGAAATGTCTTCTTTGTGTTATTTCCTTTCACACATCCCTTGCAAACTCCTTCATGCTTTTCCTGCATTTCTGGAAGACCTTCAACAACTTTTCTTGCAAGTTGTAGTTCCCTATAGTGTGCATGTGCAAGTATTTTGTGCCAAAGTTCATTTGGCTCTATCGAGTCATGGACCAAAGCTTGTTTTGGTTGGCCCTTCAATTTGTATAGACCTCCCTCTTGCTCTCCAATTACTACTGCATCATCAATAGTCTTTCCTTTTGGTCACACGAGAACTTGGCCATCTATAAATGCAACCCTCATGCCTTTTGCATCCAATGCAAAGATGGAGAGAAGGTTCTTCTTTAGTCCTAGTACAAATATGACATCCTTCATTTTCATAGACTTGCGAGAGTCTAGTTTATAGGAGGATTCACCACTACCTTTTATAGGATACTGGTAGTCATCCCCAAGTTTCACCTTGTGGGGTGATTCATGTTTAGATAGTTTCACAAAGGATTCCTTGAATCCCATCATATGTTTGGAAGCCCCACTGTCAATAAGCCAATCATTACTTCCATGTGTGAGAGTTCCCGTGAGGGTAGAGATCAAAACAAATCCTTCATCACTTGAAGAATCGTCATTGTCTTGTTTGATTCTCTTCTTGGAAGGCTCATCATGCTCTGCAGCATGAGCATGATGTATTTTCTTGTTTCCCTTCCTCTTGTGAGATTTATCTTTGTTTCTAGGACAATCTCTTGCAAAGTGTCCTCTTTCATCACATGTAAAGCTTATGAACTTAGACAAATCTTTGTTAGATTTTCTAGGGTTATTTCTCTGGTGAGTGTGCTTACCTTTGTGATAGTATGTTCTTCTTTTCTTGGGTTGTACTGTGAGAGATTGATCTTCACTTCCCATCTTTTCTTCTCGAGCTAAAATTTGAGCTTCTTCTTGTGAGCATTCTTCCCACAGTCTTCTAAACTTGACTAGCTTCTTTATGGCACAAATCTCTTGAATGAAAGAGTCCCATGCCCTAGTGAGACCATTCAAGGTGGTCATCACAATTTCTGCATTCTCTACCTCTTCATCTACTGCTTCAAGCTGTTCCTTGATCTGAGAGACCCTTGTAAAGTAAGACTGTATAGTCTTTGCATTCTGGATCTTTACATTCTTCAATTCATTTCTTAGAGTCATCTTTCGATTTATGTTCTTCCCTTAAAATAACTTGGCCAGGGAATAAAACATATCTCTAGGTGTCTTTAGGGAGGACACTTGAGGTATGAGGTGATCTTTGATTGAATCAACAATAATCCTCTTAGCCATGATCAATTTCCTTTTGTGTAAGGCCTTAGTCTCATCTCCCTCTAGAATTGGAACCTCTCCATTTATGTAGGAGTCAAATTCATTTTCTTCCAGGACCAGGGAGATCCTATACTTCCAAGATCGAAAGTTGTCATCTCCCTTAAGCTTTTCATCAAGCTTGGTATGATGAGACATCTTAACAGAGAACCTCAAATGGAAATACAAAAGATTTAGATCTTACTAGTTTAAGATGTCTAAACTAGATCTGGAGCTAGATTTTTGGTTCAGGAGCAGATTAGTGTTTGACTTTCCTCGAGTTCTACCCAACCAAAAACTTTGATTTTGATCTCTAAACTTCGATTTTGGGGAGGAGATCAATCCTAGCCTGGGCTCACTAAAAAATTCCACTTCTGTGGAAATCCCTAATTTCCCACAGTAGTGTTGGGTCAAAAACTAAAAATGATCAGAATCAGATTCTGTTTCGACAGAAAGATGCACCCTAGAGAGGAGAGTCAGCCTAGCCTCTCTTTTGCTGATAATTTGTGGAGAGAGAGATCCAAAAATTAGGAATCCCTAGCTTTAGCAGCTACACATTATCTTCTTCTCAGGTAAGCTCTGATACCATGTTAGATTTTTATCATTTAAGCTATATGATCTTAGGATCTTATCTTAGAGAATAACAAGCACAATAATCAATCACAAGAGACAATGAACACACAAATTTTCCTTGGGGAAACCATAAAGGAGAAAACCCCGCAACTTCCTCAAAGATAGAATGAGCACCAAAAGTAAAACCCAAATATACAAAGATGATCTTCCAACAATAGTTGTCTCTCTCTCTCTCTCTCTCCTGTCCCAGCTTCTTCTCTTTCTCAGTTATGCGCTACAACCGAGTGTGAGTGACTGTGTGATAAATAGAGAGGCTCACTCTCTATTTATACTAGTTTCTAACTTGACATTAACTCACCAAGGCCGACTTCTCTAGGAGAGTCTAACAACCCAAGTGCCCCACAACTACGGGGACTTTAACCCTTGAACAATAAGGAGGGTTACCCTCTATGACTTTACATGACTTGATTACATTATTGATTCTCTCGATAGGAACATCGGGGTATGACATAACTTGATTACATTACTAATAATCTTGATAGGAACATTAGGGTACAATACATAAGACATACAAGTGAATACATTTCGAAGTTATAAATACATCAACATTTCTTTTTGGAAATTCAGAAGATAGAGACTTAATTTTTCAAAACGGACCATATTTCATGGGTCCTCAAGGGATTTATTTGAATAAGTGGACTCCAGACTTTGATCCGAATCAAGATGTCCCTTCTGATGTTCCTGCATGAGTTAGGCTGTCACATCTTCCTCTTTGTTGTTGGAATTCGAATTCTCTTGAAGCTATCGGAACCACTTTGGGGAAGTACATCGATAGGACTGAAAGAAAAGAACAATATACTTGTGCTTGAATATGTGTTGAAGTGGATCTAGAGGTAGGGATTCATGAAGCAATTAGGTTGACAGTAGTCGATTGGTATCATGTGAAAGAGCTTGATTATGGGCAATTGCCTTTTAAGTGCAAAAATTGTCATGGCTATGGGCACTTTGCCAGATCATGCAAGAATAAAATTGATGAAGAAGCTGCTAAACATAAGGGGGATCAATGGACACAAGTCCAAAAAAATAGTACATTAAAGCAGGGCAATATTCCTAAATGAAAAAAGAGCAGAAATTGTGTTGGGAAACAATCCCACTAGACTAAGACAGAAGGAAAATGAAGTAGCAATGAAGGAAATAACAAATCAAAACAATTTTGAAGTTCTGAGTATCCCTGAAGAACAAGTTCCTTCAATACTTGAAGAGGGAGAAGTTCCTCAATATCAAGATCAGATTCGAGAAGAAAATAAGGAATTAGCTGAGTCAAATCAGGGTTCTTTGGCTGATGGACACTCACCCACATATGCAGAAATGGAAAAAAAGAAACCCGTGGATGATTCTGGTTCATTTGATGAAGATTCTATTAAGAGATCCTAAAAAAAAGGACGAAAATCTCTTAAGAAAGTCCAGGAGGAAGAACCAAAACGTCTGAAGATGCAAGGAATTCAAGCTACAATTGAGATGTCAATTGCCAGGAACACTAGGGATAGACCTTCAAATGGAGGCCCTCTCCCTTCCATCAAATAATGAACATCGTCTCTTGGAATTGCAGAGGGCTTGGCAATTCATCGAAAGTGGAAGCTGTTAATGATATTATAAGAATGGTCTCTCTAGACGTTCTTCTGCTCCAAGAGACCAAAATCAATGAGGATAGCCTTCTATCCATTAGCAATAAGAAATAGAAAATGAACGTAGGGAAGGCTATGAGTGCTAGAGGCACCGCTGGTGGAATTGCTACCTTATGGACAGAAAATGCCTTTTCTATGGAACACTCTCATACATCGCAGCATTGGATTTTATCAGAACTTCGGCACACTCCAAGTAAAAAATCTCTTGCTCTTTTTAACCTTTATGTTCCTGTCAACTTCCAAGAAAAAAGAGATTGTTGGAATTCGCTGGTAGCCTTTCTTGCTGCTAACTCTTTCTCCAATATAATCATGGCTAGTGATTTAAATATCATAATGAACGCTAAAGAGAAAAAAGGAGGTGTATGTGGGAGAGATCCCATGCTTAAATTGGTGGAAAATATCATTCTATCTTGGGAGCTGATTGATTTTAAGCCAAAAAAAGGAAGATATACGTGGACAAATAATAGAACTGGAGCAACAACCATCTCTTCCAGATTGGATCAATTTCTGGTGCAGAGTTCTCTGTTGGTGGAATTTTTATTTTATTTCCTCCAGTATCTTGCCTAAGATTACTTCAGACCACAAGTCGATTATGCTGCAGATCGAAGATGAAGAGGACCTTGGCCCCATCCCCTTTCAGTTCAGTCCACTGTGGAAAGATTGACATGGTTTTATGAGTACTGTAACCATGGCATGGGACCTTCCAATTGTTGGATCACCAAACTTTGTTTGGGAGAGGAAGCTCAAAAATACCAAAGTTGCATTAAAGGACTGGGTTAAACTCACTCAAAAAAATCCAATCAGTGAAAGGAAAGAAGCCCTGGAAAAATTGGAGAAGATCCAAATGGAAATGGAAGACTTAGAAATTACCCCTGTGTTACAGAGAGAAACTTCCTATGGCTTGGGGGTACCACAATAGACAACTTGACACCAGAAATCAATCTTTCCCAATATGAAAGAGAAACCAAACATCTAACACTAAGGGATACAAAATCATACCTTGTTCCAGACGTTTGAAGTAGTTCCCCACTGAGCTTTTCCAATTCCCGCTTGCATTAGCAATTTGCTCTCAACAACAACAAACAAGACAAGCATGCTCTATAATAATGTGTTAGACCTACTCTAGCATAGATATTCAACAATTCATAAGCAATTAAATACATCCATGGATTCAACATTCATATTCAAATGCACATAATTGGACAGGAAAATATATTTCTATTAATAAAATTAGAGATTACAATAGTGAAAACCTCTGTCGGCACATCTACGAACAGGAGAAACCAAGTCGTCCACCTAGGCCTCTACCACCGCAATCCTCCATCTCTCGATAACAAGCTCACAAATCAAAGGCAAGCTTGGGAAGAACACAAAGTGGTCCAAAGGGACAAAGGGATGCAGACTAAAGTATAAGCAAACTCAGGCAACAATGGACTATAGTTTCTTTGCTCTTCAATTCCTCTTCCTTTAATGTATCTAAGGGGTTCCTTATATAGCACTCCAAATAGGTAATGGAGGGTCAAATATGAGCGTCCTCAAAGCATATGGAAGGCCAAGAGTCAAGTGGTTTGGACTCATATGAGGAAAACTCCAAAAATATTTGGATTTATGCACACATCCCGATGTACACAGGTTTGAGCTAAGGCATTTCTTTTGGAAGAAGTGGGAAACTATCAAATTGATGAAATTAAGTTAGAAGCTGAGAATAAATGGCTTGGTTCGTTGCAAGTGGATAAAATTCAGTTGGGATCGAGCATGCCTGTTATTAAACCATTTTGGCAAGTTAGAATTTCAGAAAAAAGAATTCTCAGAATGGTGGCAAATGAAAAATAAAGTCTCAATATTCTTTGATGGAGCGTCAAAAGGAAATCCTGGGAAAGTTGGGGCAGGGGAATTGATTTTCTATCCAGGAGGAAAGTTAGAAACAAGCTTCAAATGGGGAGTAGGACAACTTACAAATAACTTACTTCTTATAAATAGTTAATGATGGTATAGTTCTTTTGGGAAATAATATTTCGTGTAAAACTATTGGGGTTGGAAGTATAACAATTAGAATGTGCGATGGGATTATAAGAACACTAACAAATGTTAGACATGTACCCAAATTGAAGAAAATTGTAATTTCTTTAGGAGTGCTAGATTCGGCTAGCCATAAGTTTACAGGTCTAAATGGTGTACTAAAGGTATCCAAGGGTGCTTTAGTAGTCATGAAGGCAATGAATACATGAAATATTTACAACTTGATTGGAAGAGCTCAAGTTAATGAAATGGTTTTGGTATATGAAGAGGTGACAAATTCCACTAATTTATGGCATTAGTGGCTTGGTCATAAGAGTGAGAAATGGCTACAAGTATTAATAAATCGAAAATTACTTTCAATGAAATCTTTGAATTTGATGTTTTGAAAACATTGTATATTTGGAAAACAATGTATATAAAAATTCAAAGCAGGTAGTCATTTTAGTAAAGGTGTTGTCGATTACGTTCATTCTGATTTGTGGGGTCCGTCCCCTACTATTTCCTATGGGGGAGCAACATATTTTGTAATGTTTATAGATGATTTTTCAAGAGAAGTCTGGGTTCATGTCTTAAAAAGGAAAGTTGATGTGTTTAACCTGTTTAAACAATTTAGAGCTATGGTGGAAAAAAGAGCTAGCAGGACAATCAAATGTTTAAGGACAGATAATAGAGATGATTTTACTTCTTTAGAATTTAATAAATATTGCAAAGATGAAGGGATCGTAAGACATAAAACAAATGTATACAATCCTCAACAAAATGGCGTTGCAGAACACATGAATAGGACTCCTCTAGAAAGAGCAAGAAACATGCTCAACAATGCTAATCTAGCGAAAGAGTTGTGGGCAGAAGTAGTTTCCACTGGTGGTTATTTAATAAATCGATCACCATCAATGGAAATAAATTGTAAAATTATGGAAGAGGTATGGATTGGTCATCCCTATGATTATTCTAATTTGAAAATCTTTGGTTGTGAAGCTTATTCACATACTCCTAAAAATTGACATTCTAAGTTAGACCCTAGGTCAAAGAAATGTGTCTTTGTTGGTTATGATGATGTGGCAAAAGGATATAGGTTGTGGGATCTTACCACCCACAAAATCGCCATTAGAAAAGATGCATTTTTTTATGAATCTTCTCTAACAAAATCAGAAAATGTAAAAGTTTTTTAGCAACATGAACATGTACTATCAAAACTTGTTGAGTTGAAGACCCAATCTTCTCATGAATTAAGGAAGCAAGAAGAAGTTATGGTGACAGTGAAGTCATAGAAGATGGTGAAGAGGTTCATGAAAGTGTGGAAATTCCACAATCTACATGGGAGAAGAATATGCTTAAGAGGTATAAAGATTTTGTTTCTTTTTTTGCTTGTTCACTGATGATGGAGAGTCATCCTGTTATAAGGAATATGATTGATTGTGCTGAAGATACTAAATGGAAGATGGCAATGAAAGAAGAAATGTATTCCTTGCAGAAAAAAAAAAAACAAAACTTGGGAATTGGTTGAACCCCCTAAAGGTAGAAAAATTGTTGGGTGTAAATGGGTTTTCAAATTGAAGAAAGGCGTTGATGGTAAGATTGAAATATGCAAAGCCAGGTTGGTCGCAAAAGGGTATTCTCAGATGGAAGGTATTGACTATCATGAGATATTTTCACCAGTTGTTAAACTTGTATCTATTCGTATTGTGTTAGCACTAGTTGTTTTGCTTGACTTGGAGTTAGAGCAATTAGATGTTAAAACAACATTTTTGAATGGAGATTTGGACGAGGAGTTTTTTATGGAACAACTAGAGGGTTTTGTTCAGCATCGAAAAAGAGGATTAGTTTGCAAGCTTAGGAAATCATTGTATGGCTTGAAACAATCACCCAGGAAATGGTACAATAAGTTTGATCCTTTCATGGCGAGCCAGAATTATACAAGAAGTGAATATGATCACTGTTTATATTTCAAAAGGTTGAATGGCATATTGATCTGGATTTATATGGGAACGAAATGAAATAATAGAGATAACATCATAAACACAGACATTTTGCAAAGATAACAGAGATACATTAAACACATTCTATTAAATGGCGAAAATAGAACAGGCTGTAATACAATATCTAGAATGGTGGTAGCTATTTCCGAGAAGAGATGTGTCTGCTACGCTCATCTGTTCAAAGCTGAATACAAAATGAGGCAAAAGGGGCATATTTATAGTAAGAATGAGGGAAAAAACCCCAAAAGTCCAAAACATAACCCTAGAAGATGAACCTTCATAAATTTTGCGGCCCCAAGGTGGTAAGTTGAGAAATCAACTTCTCGGGGTCATAACGTTTGCATACGATCTCCAATTTGGGTGCTCGATAGGCCATTGGAAAGGTCTATCCAAGATTACAACTTTCAATTTGGGCCAAATGGATGCCAAAGGTGACCATGTGGTCCCTTGAATCGCCAAAAAACGTCATTTAGGGCCTCAAAACGGCCCCAGAAGTTTGGGACTCGAAAAACCGTAGAAAAATAACTAGGAAACTGCCACAATGGACAATTGTTTTGAACCAGTGGAATAGGTGGGTGGCCACCAATATCCATGTGGATCACATATTCATTATCTTAGTATTATACGTTGGTGATATGTTTATTATGAGTAAAATCACGGATGAGATTAACAAGTTGAAGGCTCAGATGGTTATACTTTTTATATGAATGACCTTGGAGCTACAAAACAAATCTTGGGCATTGAAATACACAGAGACAAAAGAAATGGAAAGATTAGTTTTTCACAGGAAAAGTATATTGAAATAATACTTGTAAGATTCAGGATGAATAATGCAAAAGCCGTGAATGTACCTTTGGCTTCCCATTTTAATATTTCTTCAAGTTTATGTCCTAGTACTGATGAAGAAAAAGATTATATGTCTTAGATTACATATGCCAATGCAATAGGAAGTTTGAAGTATGCAATGGTAAGTAATAGACCCTATATTCATATGTAGTAGGTGTTGTTAGTAGATACATGGAAAAACTGAGAAAAGAACATTGGAATGCAGTGAAATGGATGCTTTGGTACCTTAGAGGCACAAGCGACTGTTGCATTATTTTTAGCAATAACAATGGTTCTATATGTGGTTGTGTTGATTCAGAGTTTGCAGGTGATTTGCACAAGAGGAAATCCACTTCAGGTTATGTTTTTTCTCTTCCAGGTGGAGCTATAAGTTGGATATAGAATCTTCAGGAAACAGTTGCTCTGTCCACTACAGAAGCAGATTACATCGCTAGCTCACATGCTTGCAAAGAGGCAATTTGGCTTAAAGGTCTTCTTGGTGAAATTGGGAGGAAGCAAAATAGTGTGCCAGTTTTCTATGACAGTCAAAGTGTTATACATTTGGCTACAAATCCAACTTACCATAGTAATACTAAACATATTGATATGAAGTACCATTTTGTAAGACAAGTCATCGGTGAAGGTGAAGTAGATATGAAAAAATGTTCATACTCAAGAAAATTGTGCTGACATGTTTACAAAACAAGTGTTGTTAGAGAAGCTACGATGGTGTGTGGATTCTCTTGGCTTGTAAAGGAAACAATGAACAGTCATGGGAAAAGTATTATAAAATTTTGTTGTAAAGGTGGAGATTGTTAATATTGATAAATTATTAGTCAATACAAAGCTTGATTGGTTTATGGGAAGTTTATGTAAATGGCATAATCGACGACAGTTCTATCTATGTAACTTATTTTACGAAGTATATATTGTGTGGCTTGGATAAGTATTGTGTGGCTGTAGTCTAAATAAGGAGAAGGGCCTATCATGTAATCTCCATATTCCTGATAAATAAGAATCAATACTTTTCCTGAGTGGATGTTTCCCCTTATGGGGTTTTACCACATTAGATTATGGTGTTCATGTGACTGTTTTTACATCTCTATTTTTAACACACTCGAAGCAACCAAATGGTAGCTTCTCTGCACATCCTTGTGTTTTTCATCTCCTCCATGCACTAGTCTTCATGCATAATCACAATATCCTTTTGATTGTAGTCACTAGTCTTCGAAATATTCTCACGCGACACTCCCTTGAATCCCAATATGGTGTCATTATATGATCAATTAATATTATTCACATCCAATAAAAAGGAAAATGACTGCTAGCAGCTACATGAATGACAATCGTTGGTCGTGAATCCTCTAAGAAGACAAACCCACCAACAAATGCATATAGAGACATGGTCTTGAATTTTGTAAGCCCTTGCTAGCTTTTAGATTTCAAAGAAATTAAAATTTTGATTGTTATCGCTATTCCCTCACCACATCAAGACGATGGCACTCCTGAACGAGATGAAATTGTCTAAGAATGAAGTGCATGTTGTCATTATGGATATCAAGCAGGTTGAACTCCAAACACTACATAGTTGTTATCGCAAGAGAATGGACAAGTCAAATGATGAAAGTTGTGGGTAAATTCAAAGCTGAATCGGGAGGCTTAAGAAATCTTTGTTTCTTCTTTTCCTTGGTTTTTGCTGCCATATAACAATTTTCTAATGGTTTAAAACTTTTTCTTTCACCAACAAGGCATCGTCTCCCATGTAATCCATTATAATGTCCTTGGTTCCATGAATATACTTCATGTAGATGATGAACCCAACAAAGGAGAGATAATAGATACATAGGAAACGTTAGGGTATTTTTTACTTTAATGCAAGAATGTCAATCTCTAGGTAGATAGTAGATAGTAATTTACAACACATAGAGATAGAAAGTAGGGTAAGCTCATTGTTGGCCCTAGGAAAAGATAGGAAGAGTATGGCCATAATTCTGCTCGAAAAATATGAATATTTCGGTTGCACGATGGAAGAAAGCAACCGCGATGGAAGAGAACAGTTGCAACAGAAGGAACCATGATAGAAGAAGAAGTGCAGCGGTTGAAAAGGACAACTCGATTGATCATGGGTAACAAAGTCAGTTAGAATAACACATGCTTTGGTAATAAAACATTTTTGTATTTTTTGGCTGATAATGCCTACTGTTAGTGTAACTGAATGTACGAGAATAGGAATGACAGTCTGTCGGCTAACATAATAGAGTCAATTGAATAAGACATGTAAGGGATTATAAAAGAGAGAACCCAAGCTGTGTGTGGGTTGGTCTCTGTCGGCTCCTGTCGTAAAATAGTTGTAGAGTTGAAGAGTTGTAGAGAAGAAAGTCGATTCAGGTTGTGTGCGGATCAACAATAGGGTGAAGGAGAGGAAAAATTAAGAGACTGAATACTATAGAGCATGAGAGGAGAGAAGTTTGTAGAGAATGTAGAGAATATCTAGAACATAGTCTACAAGCTGAGTGCATAGATGAAAGGTGCTATATATTTCTCATGCCAGATGAAGAGCGCCTTTGTTGTTTTTCCCAAATGGGTTTCCACGTTAAATGTTGTCTCTATGTGTATTTGATGAATATGTTGATGTTGAATGAATGTATGATGTGAATAAGTAGATATTAATAGAGTGAATAAGAATTTGTTTATGAATAAGTATTTGTATGCATGTGTCGCACTGTTGGTAAACATAACCTGTGTTAAGATTTTATATTATTGTTGTAATTTTTGTCGACTGATAAGTAGATTAATATCTTGAATGAACACACTAAGAATAGGAAATACAACCCCCGGATTTGGTCGAGTGAGTTGGTAACCATGAAAGAAGAAATCCCCACCCAACTATGAAAACCTAGTTATGATAGTTACCCATCGAGATATCTCGGGTGAGACTGCATCTACGTCGCAGGTGCTGCCGACTGAGCCTTGATATGTCAGGATGGTATCTTGGGCTTTGTTGACGGAAAAACAAGGGTCTAAACCTGGGTTGAAGGGAGAAACACCAAAAAATGGTTCTGTTGTCGGGATCGTGAATCATTTTGGTGAGGGATATGTTTTGGCACTCGACGAAGCCGAAAATTCAAGAGTGGGTGGATTTTAAAGCATTAGAGTTTGCACAGGAAGAAAGTGAAGGATCACGATTGAATCCAAAAAAAGTGGTTGGATCGGTACATTTATACGAACATTCATGAGATATTCTTTTGTGAGTTTCATGTTTTGTTGTATGAGTGGTTGTTGAAGCTAGCAACACATCGAACAAATTTCCAACGAGGAAAATTGACAGAGTGGAGTCCTTCACTGATTTAGCGGCTGAAGAGTATAAGAAACCCTATATCTAGGGCTGTTGATTTCTGGGTAGATAGTATTTTAGAAGGATACATCATTGAATTTGATGTCGACACAATAACATCATATAGTGAAGCGAAAAGAAAATTCTTCCAAGAGGAAGAGGATGATACTTGACATCTTTAAGAATTTGGATAAAGATGCTTGTATGTGAGAAAGGGATCCTAAGAATGGAGTCCGATTAGTAAAGATTTATGTATGCAGACCTGGGATATGTCGTAAATGAAGTGTAAGAAAAATGGAGCAAAGTAAGTTGAGATGTTCCCTGGTGATAATGAAACTGAACTCAAAGGTGGGCGTCTAAGAAGTGGAAGAGGATTTTGGTTGGGAATGAGAAGAAGGACTGTGAGTAGAAGAGGAAGTTGTAGTATGACCGGAGGAGAAGACTACAAGTTGATATCATGCTTTGACGAAGGTTCTTGTGACGAGGAAGAGAAATACCATCCTATATCTGAAAGACAAGAAGAACAAAAAGCCCCATATCCAGAGTACGAATACAACACACCCACAACTCTGTGTACGTATCTGGAGGTAAGATCTAGAAACTCATCTTCCAGTGGGTTTGTTAATGAAAGTAACAGTAGTGGTGAGAATAACAGGCAAGGAATTCCCACTAGTCAAGTAGTGCATAGAACAAATATAATGGTTGGGAATGATATTAAGTTACCTATCTTTAATGGAAATGGGTTAGAAGACCTAGAGAAACATTGGTTTCTATGTGAAGTCACGTGGACTGTGCGACAGGTCCAAGATGAAGCCATTAAGAAGGATCAAATGATCACAACCCTTATAGGTCGTGCATTGGACTGGTACATGAAGTTCTCTACGGTTCTGACAGGAGTCGTACAAAAAACACTTGACCAAATTTGAGTGGGATTAATAGACGAATTTAGAAAGGACAAATCCGAATCTCAGTGTATAACCGATATTAAAGAGATTAAGCAATTATCTACGGAGTCTGTATGTGAATTCGACCAAATATTTAAGATGTTGATGGCCAAAATAAGATTCCAGAGGTCAAATGTACAACATAAAGAATGATTCATTGCAGCGTTGTTACCAGACATCTGAATTCCCTTGATGCAACAAAAGATTGTGTCGCAGAATAAAGCACTATAGTTGGCTATGAATTTGGAATCCTCACCTGTAGGAGGTACTCATGCAGGGATGATGCAAATTTAGTTGCAACTAGCCAACCTTATGCTGCAACTTCAAGATATTAAAAAAGGGAAAGAGATTAAGGAAGAACTGTGGTGTACCAGATGCAGAACAGAGGGCCACCATAAAGATAATTTCCCTGTGTTTATGAATTATGTCACATCAGGAGTGCCAAACACTATAAATACACAAGGGATGGCTTGCTGTGGAATATGCCAAACTACAGGCCATCGGTCGAAAGAGTGTTTGTACTTACAGAAGATTGTAAGTGCGTAGGGTAGTTTATTTATAAATTTTGAAAATCAATAGGCCATGATGAGAAGGACTGCAAAGCATACCAGAGGCTGTTGAGCGGACTCAAGCTCAATACCCACAATCTTAATATCCTCAACCCCAGTATCCACAAAATCAGTACCCGCAACAACAATACCCTCAAACCAAGGGGGTTGGAAATTTTAGAGGCCGAGGACAAGGAGGAGGATTTGGTTGGGGGAGAGGCCAAATTATATGTTATAATTGTGGACAACCATGACATATTTCTAGGGATTGTGTGATTCCTACGAAGACATGTTCGTACTGCAAAGCTTTTGATCATACTGTCGAATAATGTCCATAGTTGATTACGAAGTGACAGGCTAGAAATGTGGGAAATCCAAACCCTCTGCAAAATCCCAACCCGAACCCCAATCATAATTTCCAGAATATTTATGCTGAGCTGAGGGAACAACATATAGATATCATAACAAGAGGAGGTGTTGCGACTGGACTGAACCAAGAAATAAAACCTAAACAACCGCAGGTGTGACCGACAACACAAAATAAAGTGTCATTCGACATCCAATAAGAAAAGGAAGTATTATTGGACATGCGACCAGAATTTGTTGACAATAATCAAGCGTCAACTTCTGCTGCTACGCTACTTGGAAGACCAATCATGGAGATGCCTGAAATATTTGACCAACTGTTCCGAAAGAAACTAACGGGAAAGGTTAGTAAGCTTAAAGATTTTTTTTAAAATTTTCTTATCGCTAATACAACATAAAGATGTTGTAGAATAATTGGAAACTCTAATATAATAACCTTAAGAAGAGGTGCGACAAGACAGAAGGATTAATCATGTGGGAAAAATATTAAATACTAGTCGTGAGTTAAGAATGACTACCCAGATAGGAGACTACGATATGGACTATATTATTCTAGATTTGGCATTTGATGTCAACATTTTGACAAGACAAACATGGGAGAACATGGGGAAACTGCAACTTGCATGGTCTCCTGTCCAACTCCAATTAGCAAATTAGTCAAAAGTCATACCTATCGGTCGACTGACTCAAGTTCCTGTCGAGGTAGAAGGCCCAAGAACATATGTTTACTTTGAAGTAATAAACATTTGAGATGACACAAATTTGTATCCTACACTTATGTGTATCGACTAGGCGATTGATAATCACACCATTATCAATTTAAAGAAAATAATCTTAACATTTGAAGATTCAGAGCTAAGGGTAGTCGAGCCAATTGATCCACTAGAAGGTCAGAGATACGTCGAGCTAGTAAATAGTGAAAGACAAGATGACTATCTAGACCATATTTATAACATCACGTCTACAAAGGATGATTATGTGAATCCAACGGTTGACATAAAGCTAAGTTGGCGGAGTATTACTTCTTGTACATCGGATTCCAGTGAAACATTGGAAAATTGACCGAATCGAATGCATGAAGTATCCATGAGAAGGTGCACAATAATTACATGATCTGTGCGACAGGTAGGAATCGAGGTAAGTGATATACCCACATATCAAGGTTTACATAACCTTGCATATTTTTTGACATAATTTGAAGAAAAAGTCACAAAACCTCAGGGCATGTCCACCCTGGACTTTGCACTGAAAGATGCACCTGCCAGATGGTGGGCCACACATAAAGAACCTATCTCAAAATGGCCATAGTGTCGACGGTTGATGGAGATATGATTCAGAGAAGAGATAAGCTATGATGGTCAAAATTATACATGATTTTCCAATCCTATCGAGCATATTGAGTATTGTTGTGTGACATGGGAGGCATGTCCGCGACAGGAATAGGTCCATCATATCATACACACATTAGACATGGTACCAAGGAAATGGTATACATCAGTTGTACTGAGATGAGGGACTGTTAAATGGGATGAATTAGCTACTAGCTTCACACACACATTTGAGTTTGCCGAAGATCATCCTTTGATTGATGCTGCATTGCAAGTAATCAAGACAAATATATTTAAAGATATCCCTGTCGCAATGTCAAACTTCAATTAGAGCAACGTGACAATCTAGCAATGGATTGAGTGCTATCATGTGATGGGAGAACCTGATGATGATGACCCACTTGATGTACAAACATACTAGAGTTTGAAGGTACACGTGCAGTGGAAGGATTTGGTATTTATAGTGACTAGTTCCTAAACCCACTAAAAGTAAAAAAAGTCAACATTAGCTCCCCAAAGAATCCAAAATTTGCCAATATTGAATATTAATGGGATGAAAAATCTGTCGAGAAAATTACAGACCTATTGCATAAGTTTCAGGATTCGTTCCCTACAAAATTCTCAGTAATGAAAGGGATTGTCATAGACCTTGGAGAAATGAAAATACCACTAAAGCCCGATGCAAAATTGGTAAAGCAACGACCATACTGACTGAATCCACGGTATAAATAAAAAGTCAAGACACAACTAGATCGAATGATGGATGCAGGCATCATAGAACCTATTGAAGAATCAAAATGGATCAGTTCGATAGTAGTACAAGATAAGAAATCTACTGGTGAAGTCAGGATTTGCGTCGACTTAAGGAAATTGATCGATGATTGTCTACATGGCCCATTTCAAACTCCATTTACGGATGAGGTATTAGAAAGTGTTGGGGGTCAAGAAGTTTATTCTTTTACTGATGGGTTCTTTGGCTACCATCAGATCAAAATCAATAAGGAAGATTGGCACAAGACAACCTTTGCGACGGAGCGGGGTTGTTTCCAATACATGGTAATGCCCTTTGGACTTAAGAATGCTCATGCTATCTTTTCCAAGATAACAGTGGTTTCCTTTAAATATTATATTCATAAATTTCTTGAGGTCTACTTTGACGATTATATGGTATTTGGGCTCATTAAGGATAATATTGAGAGCCTCATAATGATGCTGGACGATGTCGCTAGTATAAGATTTCTCTGAACTTAAAGAAATGTATTTTTTGTGCCCCTTTTGGAATTATGTTGGGCCATGTGGTTTGTTGCGACGGAATCTTGGTTGACCCTGCTAAAATTGTGATTATCGTTGACCTACCACCACCTACCACAGTGAAGCAATTGAGAACAACATTGGGACATACATGATACTATCAAAAATTTATCAAAGGATATGCGGAGGTGACTGCTCTGATGGAGAATTTATTGAAGAAGGATATTAAATTATAGTAGATAGAAAATTGCCAAGAGAGTCTTGACACTTTAAAGAACAAGATGGTTACATCACCCATAGTTGTATTTACAGACTGCAAGAAGGAATTTCATGTACATGTATATGCATCGCCTATCGCACCCGACGTGGTACTAGCACAACCTGGAAACATGTCGATTGATCATCCTATTGCATTTGCTAGCAGGAAATTATCAATAGCAGAGAAGAACTATACCACGACAGAAAGAGAGGGATTAGCTATGGTATACACTCTGCAGAAATTTCCACACTACTTGCTGGGTGGACATTTCAAAATGTATATAAATCAATCAACGTTGAAATACATGGTCAATAAGCCAATGTTGGGGGGTAATATTTGACGGTGGCTTCTCCTTTTTCAAAAAATTGACTTTGAAGTCATTGTTAAGGTGAGACAACTGAATTCAGGTCTAGACCATCTATCGAGGATTGAGAGTGGAAAAGAACCTGTTAATCTCGATGATAGTCTCCCTAACACACAATTATTTAGGATAATAATGTTTAATGATCACTATCGAGACATAATACGATTTTTTAGTACAGGCTATGCACCAGCTGAATTTACAACTACACAAAAAAAAATAGCTAGCTGTGCGAATTGCAGACTTTCAGTTGATCATTGGACTGTTATATAAAATGGGCCCTGATGAGATTCTTCATCGCTGTGTCTTGGAACACGAGTGACCAATGATATTGAATGAGGCGCATGCTGGTTTCATGAAAGGCCATTATGCTAGAAAATCTACAGTGAAAAATATATTGCAAGAAGGATTGTGGTGGCCCACCATACATGCGAATGCTCGAGAATACTGTCGCAATTGTGGTGCCTGCTAGAGAACCGAAAATATGTCGCGATGAGATGAAATGCCACTAGTATCGCAAATAACTTTGCAGGCATTTGAAAAATGGCCTGTTGATTTTGTGGGACATATTAGTCAAATAAGGAAGATAACATGTGCAAGATACATTATCATTGCGACCGATTACTTGACCATATGGGTTTAAGAAACATCGGTAAAATATTGTACTGCTGCGACTGTTGCCAAGTTCTTGTTTGACAATGTTGTGACTCAATTCGAATGCTTGAATATTTTGATAAGTGACCAAGGTGCACATTTTTTTAATGAGTTGATCGAAGAATTAACTGAGGAATTCCAGATCCAACATAGAAAGACAACTCCATATCACCCTCAAGTGAATGGTGTTGTTAAGGAATTCAACAAATATTTGCAATGTTCAAATAGATGACTGAGACTAGAAAATTCCTATAGTTCCGTGGGCATACCACACGACCTGTAAGAAGCTGACAGGCCAAACTCCATTTCACCTGGTGTACGAACAAGAGGATGTGAAGCCAATGGAATATATTGTACCCAACCTAAGGATTGTTGTGATTACAGAGATAACAGATGTTGGTGCTATCAAGGAAAGACTATCACAATTGCTATAGTTGGAAGAAGACCGTTTTTTTCTAGGTTATCATCAAAACCTTGAGAAGGAACTGTTGGAACATATTATATTCCTTGGAAGGTAATAATGTCTTTGTATTATGTCGGAATTTGTCTATAATCTTATGTAAAAGAGTAATACATTTAACCCATAGTTATATGGTGTTGTATTTACTTGTGTAGAGTATTTGTCCATGGTATTGTATTAAGAGATGTTATTTTGGAGAATTATATTATCCCACATGCAATATGTGAGAGTAATTCCTCCTCATATCTTAGTATATAATAGGGTCAAGTGAGTCTCTACAGATCAAGTATTCTTGATGTAGTAGTGGTACTATTGTGACACTATTGTACATCATCTATATTCTTTGGGGTATTTGTGCTTTGATCTCTTGTAAGATTGGAGAGGACATTCCGGAGATAATTGAAGACTACCTTCCCGTGGATGTAACCCATTAGGGTGAACCATGTATATCAGTGTTCTCTTGTCCTTTTCTTTTCCTCTTCTTATCTTTTATGACATGTTGTTGGTTGCTTAGATAGGTTAACTAGTTTAGCTTAACTCTACTATTCTAACATGGTATCAGAGAAGGTTTCTATGATCTAGTACCTTCTATAGCTTTCAATCATTAAAGATTATCATTTGGGCATTGTCATTTTGTCATAGATTTACTTTCTGTTTGGCAGCCATTAGGCTTCTCTTCAGATATGGACATATTTCTGCATTTTTTTTACCGTAACCCTAACTTGTTGTGTAAGATTTTTGCATAATTATTTCAAGGGTTTCTTGATGTTTTTTCTATAGATCTACATGATTTTGGGGCTCTCCTCAAGGAAATCTTTCTTTCGATTATAAAAACGACATTTATAAAAAAGGGTCATAACTTGGTCAGTTTTTACCAGAATTTTTATTATAACCTGTTTTTGGAATCGGAAATGCCATTCTGGATCAACCCTCATGACTAGAATAGAAAACTGTGTATTTATGGGCTTCATTTCGGTAATAAAAATGATAGTTATACAAAAGGGTCGTAACTTGGTCATTTTTTACTGGTTTTTTATTATAACCTATTTTTGGAATTGGAAAAACCGTTCTAGATCCACCTACATGACTAGAATAGAAGATTGGGCTTCTCTAGGCACCTTTTTTTCACAAGGTTGTAAGTGAAAGTTTCTCCTCTTTTCTTTACTGTGTTTCTAATTGTGCTTTTGCATATTCAGATTAGTAAAGTGTAAATGTTTTCAAGTTCTTCACTGTTTTTCTGTCATTTTTCAGTATTAAGGTTTCTTATTTCTTGACAAAATTTCACTCATTATGACTTCTGAAGTAGCTTCTGTTCCTGAATTAGTTGGTTCTAACTATCTTGCTTGGAAGAGAAAGATGATTGATGTTCTCAGGAGTAAGAATCTTTGGAGGCTAGTTAATGGTGAACACAAGACACCTACTGCTGCTGATGATTTGGCTATATGGGAAGCTAAAAGTGATCAAGCAAGGGGGCTCATTGGTCAAACTGTTATAGATAGTCTTCAGGTAAGTATTGAGGCAGAAGACAACCTGGTTTAGGTATGGCAAATTATTTCCTCTTTATTTGATAAATCTGATGATGTTTCTACGTATTAACTTGAAAATAAGATCTTTGACCTCGAACCTGCTTACTTTGAAACAATTGAGTTATATCTTTCCGAATTGAAAACTTTAATGAGAAATTAAATAGTTGTGGTAAAGATTACAAGAAAATTGACACTGCTCTTATTATTCTTGTAGAATGTAAAATGCCATTTTTTTTTGATATGTTCATCCAAAATAGGAATAGAGCTCTGGAATTGTCTCAAAGTACTACGAAGCTAACTTTTGATGATTTTTGTAAAGGATTGATCAATGAGCAAGAAAGGTTAATTGTTTCAGGACAACTCAAACCTAATAAAGCTCTAACTTCACTTAATAAGCATCATAAGAAAAGTTTTAATAATGGTAAAGGTTCTAATCCTTTTAATACTAATTCTGGACATGCTTCTCATGCTTCTAATGGAAATAGTAAACAAAAGAAAGTATATGATCCTTGCAAACATTGTGGTAAAACTAACCATCTTGAAAATAATTGTTTTAAAACAAAACGTTTAATGGCTAAAGCTAAAAAAAAAACTTCTCATGACTCTCAAGTAGCTTTATGTGCATCTGTTGTTTTGCAAAATAATTCTTCTTCTAACATGGAATGGATAATGGATTCTGATGCATCTAAACATATGACTGGTGATGCTTCTTTATTTATTTCTTATGATTGTAGAGGCTATCTTGTTCCTACTTGTCTCTAACATTCCTATGGAAGCACTGACATTTTCAGGGCATTCATCTCTTGCATATTAACATCATACTAATAAGAAATGCACCTATGCTTCAGATTAGTTGCTTGATGACTACATTCTCATATATTTAAGTGAAATATTCGGCTCACTATTTATATGTTGTGGCTGACACTTAATGTGTAAAAGTAACTTCATTTTCCTTAATGAGCAAGTTAATCTTTTATTTGATCATATTATGTTGCCATTCCTTTATATGATGTTTGCTAACATTTGGTATATAAGCATTTTCATTTCTGTATGAGCAATCTTGTTTTATGATCTTTATATGCTTTAATCTTGAAAGTTCTTATGCAGATAAGTTCTCTGTTTAGACTTTCACCTTATTCCAAGAATAATGAAGCACCATATTCTACTGTTAAAGTCATGATGTTCATCTGTCTGATATCATTTTCGATGTATAGACCATTGGGGTCTTGTTTCTTCAATGTTTGAGGTCTTCTACAGATATTTATATTGCACCTTGATTGAAATAATGTCTGTTATCGACATGTGTATTGGCCATCTGGTTTTTTTTGTACACTATTGTGGTGTTATTAGCCATAGGTTCTGTTGTATCGGCCATCAAAAGGTATCTGTACACTGGTGTGGATGTTATATCAGATTCTTCAGCTATCATGTATGGTTGTGATGATTCTTGTGGTGATCTGGGCATCTTACGTTTGGATTCCATCACATGTTCTCGACATTTTATTGTGGGGTCTTTCATTGTACAACCTCGTTCGTGTGCACCTTCATGATTCAGTGAGAAGCGGGTGTTCATCGTCAAATTCCATCAGCCGAAGTGTTCTTCTTATTTTCATATTTGGTTGTTTTGGAAGTTGTCATCAAGGGGAGCAATAATGAATCCTTCCTTCCTTAGTGTTAGTGTGGGCCCTTCTCCCAGCCATTATTAAGGGGGAGTGTTGGAATATATTATATTCCTTGGAAGGTAATAATGTCTTTGTATTATGTCAGAAGTTGTCTACAATCTTATGTAAAAGAGTAATACATTTAACCCATAGTTATATGGTGTTGTATTTACTTGTGTAGAGTATTTGTCCACGGTATTGTATTAAGAGATGTTATTTTGGAGAATTATATTATTCCACATGTAATATGTGAGAGTAATTCCTTCTCATCTCTTAGTATATAATAGGGTCAAGTGAGTCTCTACAGATCATGTATTCTTGATGTAGTAGTGGTACTACTGTGACACTATTGTACATCATCTATATTCTTTGGGGTATTTGTGCTTTGCTCTCTTGTAATATTGGAGAAGAAATTCTGGAGATAATAGAAGACTACCTTCCTGTGGATCTAACCCATTAGGGTGAACCACGTATATCAGTGTTCTCTTGTCCTTTTCTTTTCCTGTTCTTATCTTTTATGATATTTTGTTGGTTGCTTAGATAGGTTAACTAGTTTAGCTTGACTCTACTATTCTAACAGGACCGACATAAAGTATGGCATGATCGACACATCAAGAGTAAGCGATTTCAAGTTAGAGGACTTGTTCTACTGTATGATAGAAAAATTTTAAAGCATCTGAGCAAGCTGAAAACACACTATCTAGGACTGTATATTGTAATTCATATCACTGACGGAGGCGCAATGCAACTACAAAAGTTAGATGGAACACCTATCAACGGATTGGTGAATGGCAGTAAGCTAAAGCCCTACCAGGATAGCCGCGAATTGGTCTACTAAAAAAAAGAGAGAAAATAGAAAAGAAAAAGAAAAAGAAAAATACAAAATCTTCATAGTATTTCATTTTCATGTTTTGATCGCAGGCTACCAGTTTGTCACACGAGAAAGAAAAAGCCGTCGAAGACTGTCTGTTTGTCGTAAATGAAAAATGTTGACGAAGACAATCCGTGTGTCGCAATGAAATAAATATGTCAAAGGTTTACTATAGGTCACAAGAAAGCAATATCTATTGTAGGATGAACTTGAGTTGCATAAATGATAGCTGGCCATAATTAATTAAAAAACGCGAGCGATTTTGACGGCGTGCTTTTCGGTCACTTCCGTCATTATTGTGCAATAACTACCACCGATGTGACAGGTGAGTGATGATTTGCGTGGCGGTTTCCGTATGATGATTCAGACGATCAACCCATGTGACAGATATCGCTGCCACCTTTTCATTCATTGTCTGCTTGTGTGAAGGACTGACTGATTGAATGGGAAGACGTATCACCTTCGTGCCCAAGTTTCAGTTCATTCTGCTACATCCAAGTGAGAGTGTTCCATTGCTTCCTACAACTACAAGCACTGAAGTGAGTTTTTCCACATAGTATGGTTTTTCCATTTCCAGTACAAGCACAATTGTAGAATCTAGTGTCGTGACTCCCTCACCCTCACTCATTATGGAAGGCACTGTCATATATGTTCCACCGTAGGTGGTTGTTGTAGAAGAAGCTGAACATATTCCATTCATCCCTGAAGTGAGGTTATGACATGACCCACCTGGCGCGTCAAAGAGGAAACAATATAGTAGCCGTAAGAAAACAATAACACCACAACTAGAAGATGAAGAAGCAATAATTGAAATTAGGCTACCAGATAATATTCCACCCAAACCAACTGATGCACCGAGGATAAAAAATTATAAAATGCAAGGTATCCATTGGTAAAAGCAATTGTTCCAAAAAATAGTTCGGACAACGGTGAATAATGACGAGAGCCCATGACATCACCTTCAACATTAAAAGAAGCATAAGATATATTTGGTGATGTCGATGAAATTTACAAGAAGCTCAAGATATATTGGGTGATGTTGATGAAATTTTCTCTCGTCGGTCCTAACACTCTAAGGAAGTAACCTTACAATAAGAAAGAAGGAAAGTAGCAATAGAGGCTACGAAGAAGATCGAAGACGCGGAGGCACTTTTTGCCAAGGTAGTCGAGCAAGTTTCTCAGACATGGGAAGATATGATCAATGATGAAGAGTTAGAGAAAGTCACAGAACAGTGACGTATTGTAGAGACATAAGTGAACCTGCTGAAGAATGAAATGAAAAAGTTTCCATTAGTAGAGAAAATGGATAAGGATGCCGAGATGAAGAAAGTATAACAACATGTCACAACACTACGAACACAACATAAGAAACAAACTAAATGGGTCATAGAATTACATGCATAGGTAGAAAGGGTTACAGGTATTGTTTAACCTGTACACCAAAAAGTGTGACAAGTGGCAGAGTCAACAAGACTTATCACTTCAGACACATTAGTTTTGACCTTGTGGAGAATTTGAGGAAGAAGGAAGGAGAAGTACTAGAGGAGACTACACATATAGTTAAAATATTTCAGGATTTTCAAAGTAAGGTCATCACAAAGATGTTTTAGACTAGTGTGGCTTGGGACGAGCCATAGGTGAGTGTTGGGGGAATATGAAGATTCCAGTCACACAACAGGAGAGCCACGATGGAAGAAAGCGGTCATGATAGAAGAGAACGACTACGATGGAAGGAACAATGATAGAAGAAGAAGTGCAGCGGTTGAAAAGGACAACTCGATTTATAGTGGGAAACAAGCCAGTTAGAATAACACATGCTTTGGTAATAAAGCATCTTTGTATTTTTGGGCCAATACTGCCTACTGTCAGTGTAACTGAATGTACGAGAATAGGAATGACATCATGTCGGCTAACATAATAGAGTACGTTGATTACGACATGTAAGGGATTATAAAAGAGAGAACCCAAGTTGTGTATGGGTTGGTCTCTGTCGGCTCCTATATTAGAAGAGTTGTAGAGTTGAAGAGTTGTAGAGAAGAAAGTCAATCCAGGATGTGTGTGGATCGACAGTAGGGTGAAGGCGAGGAAAACTTTAGAGACTGAAGACCAGAGAGCATGAGCGGAGATAAGTTTGTATAGATTGTAGAGAAGATCTAGAACAAAGTCTACAAGCTGAGTGTGCAGATGAAAGGTGCTATATATTTCTCATGCCAGATGAAGAGTGCCTTTGTGATTTTTTCCAAATGGGTTTTCACGTTAAATGTTGTCTCTATGTGTATTTGATGAATTTTTTTATGTTGAATGAATGTATGATGTGAATAAGTATATCTTAATAGAGTGAATAAGCATTTGTTTATGAATAAGTATTTGTATACATGTGTCACATTGTTGGTGAACAAAACCTATGTTAAGACTTTATATTACTGTTGTAATCTTTGTCAATGGATAAGTAGATTAATATATTGAATGGACACACTAAGAATAGGAAATACAACCCCCAACTTCAGTCGAGCGAGTTAGTAAGGTGTCGTGAGAGAAGAAATCCGCTCCCAACTACAAAAACCTGGTTATGGTAGTTACCCATTGGGATATATCGAGTGAGACTGCATCTGCATCGCATGTACTGTTGACTTATCTCTGCTCTTTCAGGCCGGTATCTTGGGATTTATTGACGGGAAAAAAAGGGTCTGAACCTAGGTTTAAGGGAGAAACACCAACACTCACACTAAAAAATTCCACCGATTGAGAGAGAGGAAAGCTCAATATGAAGCTTAATAGAGAAATTGGCAGGGCAGAGGAAATATCTAAGGAGGTTTGAGGAGAGTGGTGATATCGTATTGTAGGTAAAGGGAATATGTAGATCACACTATTGGAGTTCCCATGCAATGTATTTTAAGGAGATACTAGTTTACCTTAGAAGCACTAGTCTTCAAATGGAGTGTCTGGTACTCAACGAAGTTATTGTATAGCCTTCCACGCAACTCTTCAATTCATATAACTTGTAGGAATTTAACATAAAAAAGTCTTTGCAAATCAAGGAGTCACTAGGCCTAATAACAATAGGCTTCGATACCATAATTAAGTTTCCCACTAGGGAAAATAGCCAAATTGGCTGATACAAAGCCAAATACACAATGATGCACCACAAAGACAAATTGAATGAAGTGAAAGCACACTTTTCTCATTAATGTATGTACATATAAATATACATGAGAATGACCCTTGGTTTCCAAATTGCAAGGTGTATCTTGGACTCCCAATGATTGTTCACATTTTCTCTCATAAATGTCAATAGTAAATAATAATACAATAATATGCCTAACCCTGAGGATTAGGTTTCCAACAAGATTATATCAACAATATTTTTTAAATATTGAACTACTACCACCAAATTGTTGCTTAAAATAGGTCCTAAAAATGCGAAGGATAATTCTCAACAGCCGAGTCAAAACCAAGCATATGATACACTATAGGAAAGGTCTCAAACTACTCCATCTTTCCACTTAGATTGATTTTCCTTTGGATCATAAGTCATGACAATTGAATTTTGCCACTAAGGAGGTGTGCACTTTGCTCTCTTTGCAGATGAGGCAAACAAACTCGGATTCAAGCAAACAATGGATCAATGGAAATTACCTTTTCAAGATCTATACAAGGTGAAATTTATGTATTTTTCTCATAATGAATATAACCTATTTTATTTTCTATGAATAACCATGTCTACGTGGAACCCATCAAGACTTGCAAAAGGGACCAACATTGAAATTTTTGCAAATTGGACTTGTATGCCATGAAATCTGACATGATCATCCTTAACATAGAAAATAATAATATGGGAGGGGTTTATAACTTTGAACTGATCCTAGGATGGCCTCCCCAAATCCCAAAAGATTATGATCATGAAATGAGCCAAACTAGGCATGATTGATCTCGATTGTGTGCCAACAAGAGCTTATTAGACACTCTGGCATTAATGGTTGTTATAAACATGACTCAAGTGTTGTAATAGGTTAGGGAATACCTAAAAGTCTAAAGTTTAATCAAATATACTAACCCAAACGAAGCATAGGAAGCCTAACCAATATATTAACCCAACCAATGAAATTATCTTTCACTAAAGTAAGGTGGGGAAAATAATGACCACTAATACTCTTTATGTGCTTGATAAGTCACCAACTATCCAAAATAACCATAGAAACTAACACATTGATACTCTTTAATGGGGTAAGAATTATAATGAAGATGATACCTACCACTTTCTTTGATTGGAACTATATTTTGGAAAGATGCTCGAGGCAACCATCTTACCAACTTGGAGGAGACAGGCATTGAAAAACATCATGTTGAGAACTATACCACCATGAGACATGCAGATTATTCAAATATTTATATGCCTTACATCTATGCATAATTTAAAAGGTATAGGGTTTCCCATTCCTCCATTTGCCTTGTTTTTTCCCTGTGTGGATCCTCTTCCGTCTTTCATTTTTGATCTCATGGATCCATGAAGGAAGCTTGATCATCAATCCCCTATTTGTGATTATTTCCCTCGCCAAGTTTATTTTGATCACCCTTCTAATCCTCCTTTTATCATATTCCCCAACACTCATACAAATTAATGAGGTTTGATATTTGGACTCTAGTGACAAAGGCTTAGAGAGGGACTGTAGTTGAATACCTCCACCTTTTTTCCAATGCTTTTTGGTGATAGTACAAAAAAATATATTAAGTCAAGCTATTAAATACAATTGGTATATAGGTACTCTTTTAAAATTTGGTCAACTAAGGATAGTTGTTGAGGACTAAACCATGGTCTTGGATCAAAATTCTATGTAGGGACCTCCCCAAGTCCTTAGTTTAAATTAATGGAATTTTGTCATTTTACAATTTGAGGTCTTTTCATTAGCTCCTACTTACTTTGTTTCATTCATAAAATATATTCTAAAAAAGTATAAGAAAATTAAGAGTACATGTGTGATTAAATTAACAACATATTCATGGAAACATGTTCATACAATTTTCTTTTGATTCACAAATTTGAACAATAATTTAAAATACCCGTAAATCAGTAGTTTTCCCAAGCTCAAATTTTCCTTCCAGCTTTGCCTTGTAGAGTAGGTGTAAATCCTTAGAAAAATCAACCGACCAAATCAGTTTGCCACCTTGCCAACTAGGAAAGTCTCATCGATTTCCTAGCTCCAAGAACTATGTCCTTGGACCCCCGAGCCCAAAACCAGAGTACCGTCCAACTAGTCCGAATGACTTCCCTTATGAAAATTTGGCCTCCTCTGCTAAATTTTCCTTATGCAGAAAAAGGTCCCCTCCAACCTTTCCATTTCCCCCCTATATCCTCCTCATCACTGACTCCTTCCCCCTACTTTACTACCCTTAACCCCATATTCATTGTTTTCAACTCCCTTCTTATACACTATGTCAGGTCTCATTAAATCCATTAAATAACTTGGATTCGTGTGATTGTTTGCAAGTCGAATATTTTATTAAAACCAAAGTTACACCATATGTATCCATTTGGTCACAATTATATTTTAATAATATATTTGAATCGAAATTTTTATTTTAACATAACAAGTTATTATTAGACTATATATTTCAACCTAAGTTACGACATATATTTTACTTAATATTATAATTATTCAAATACATCACTTCATCTCAAATCCTTTTTAAAAAGTAAAATAAAATAAAATAAAATACTTATTATTTATATAACTACTCCTACTCCCAGTAGTCAACACATATTTAGAATTAAAACATAATCAATATTAATTTATTCATTAAATGATATTCTTTTAAAATCTAATCACCATTTATTGTATTGTTAACACATTGGACACCTAACCAAATAAATACAATTAGACTTTAATTAATATTTATTTAGTAACCCACTTGTGTTATTTTATAATCCAATTACCATTTATGTGATTAGTACTATATTCAACAATCAAACCTCAGTTGCAAATGTAATTAATTTAACATTTAATAAACTAGTTAATAAATCTATTAACAATGATTAACATGATTAACACTCATTAACACTTATTTAACATTTGTTAATCAAGTTAATTATCATCTTAGTAACACTAATTAACATTTTTAACACGTGGTTAATATTAATAGATCAAATTAATATTATATAATTAATATTATTACATCATTATCATTGATAAACCTAGATTTCGAACTAATGAAGATCATTACTACGTATTTATTATTTACTAAGCAAGAAATTTCATCAACAATTAAGTTAAGGAAATCTTATTAGCATTATAATCATCATTAACATTTGTCAACCAAGTTATTAACAATCCTATTAACCACCAACTAACATTATTAGCATTATTTCACCTTTATCGACCGTAATGAATAATTAACCCTATAACAATTAATTAATCATCTATTTATAATCTTGACATAATATTTTCATTTCCTAACTAAGCTAGGTAATTGTATTTATAATGTGGCCATTCACAACTGTATGCATACAAGCCATATTTTGATAGTGTATTAGATAATTCATACAAAATATGTAGACTATCTATGTGTGCGTAGCTAATGCTTACATACCTCGTGTAAGTATACCAATAACACTCAAAAACACATCACACATAATCACACATGTTACTATCTACTGATGCATACTTAAATATGAATTTGAAATGTATAGATGCAAACTCATATTATAACAAGCTACAACACCAACATAATATATTGAGACATAACACACGAATCAGGCAAAGGTTTCAACACACAATTAATTAGGTTTCCCTCTAAAACTTCCACGACATTCCTATCTACCTACTTCATTCTGTCTAATTCACAACTAACTTCCACATCCTATCCTTCCTTTTCTATACTACCCTAGAGCATCAAATACATGACTTAACTCCAGTTAGAACTCGTAAGCAGAAGTGTCGACTCCAACGAACAAGCTTCCCTAGGGGGAACCCACTAGTCATAATCACACACATTGGGGAACATGTCGTAGCACAACCCTCCCATGACTCTAGTTTTCAAGGATGAATTGTGGGTAATTCCTCCACCCACTAATGGAACAAGGGACTATGTCTATATCGACATAGTGACTATGTTGCAACTGTGTACTCAGGTTTTGTTATCGAACAACCAATTTGGGCGGTTGAGTTTCCTGAAATTCTACACCAGCCCACACATCATGGTAATAACAATAATCAGAAATAAAATATTGATTCATTCACATACCATCTGCTAAATCAACTCATGTCCTACAATCACCCGGTCCTCTAACCTTTCCCAACTCAATGGTGTTCTGCATGGTTTCCCATATAAGGCTTGATAAGGGGACATACCAATTGAGTTGTGGTAACTATTGTTGTAAGCAAACTCTACTAAGGGTAAGTGCTTTTCCCAATGGGTCTACTAATCCATAACATACATCCTAAGCATGTAGTCCATCAGTTGATTCACTCTCTCTGTTTGGTCATCTGTTTTGGGATGGTAAGTTGTACTTAAATTCAACTGAGTTCCTAAGGCCATCTGCAAACTTGTCCAAAACCTAGATGTGAATCGAGCATCCCTATCTGAGGTAATATTATTGGGAAACCCATGAAGATGGACAATTTCACTTATGAATACCCACGTAACATCCACAAAATCATAGGTCTCCTTAACTCGAATGAAGTAAGTCTTGGTCAATTTATCAACAATGACTATAATGGCATCATGCCTATGTGAGGTAAGAGGCAATCCTACCATAAAGTCCATCAAAATAACCTCCCACTTTGACATAGGAATGTCATGTGGTTGTCGGGTGGTGATGATCAACTTTGACTTGCTGACACTCGAGGAACCTAGCAATGAATTTGACCACGTCTTGCTTCATTCTTGCCCAAAAGAAAAGTTCTTTCATATCTGCATATATATTCTTTACTGTTGGATGTGCATAATAGACTAATATGTGGGCTTCCCTAAGTATAGTTTCTCTAATATCTCCTTCCTCAGGGATATACATTTTCCCTTGACATCGCAACAACCCATTTTCTTGTAGCTCATACCCTTCAAATTTAGGTTCCACCTGCATTCCATTTTGGAGTGTCGATAAGACCTTTAGGTACCAACTATCTCCGACTTCAGATCTACCTTTAAAGGTATGGGAGAGAAAATCCTTGGTTTTCTTCTTAAGGCATCCACTACTACATTCTCCTTGCTTTTGATGTACAAAATCCCAAACCATACTTTCTCTTAAATTCACTCCATTGCCTCTGCTTGGCATTTAGGTCTCTAAGATTGAAGAGGTACCTCAGGATTTGGTGATCTGTTCTGAGCTCAAAGCTTCGTCCAACAAGGTAATGTCTCCAAAGATTTAGGGATAACATCACTACTGCTAATTCGAAATCATGGGGAGGGTAATTCCCTTCATGAGGTTTTAACTTTCTTGATGCATAATCTATTACTCCGACTTCCTGCATTAACACAACACCCAAACCCCGCCCTGAGGTATCTGTGCAAACTATAAAGTCCTTCTCCATATATAGCACCCGTAGAACTGGTGCACTCGTTAATAATCCTTTCAGTTTGGCAAATGCGACATCACATTCCTCGGTCCATTCATACCTGATTGCGTTACATTGCAGGGTAGTTATGGGTTTCACAATTTTGGAGAATCCTTCCACAAATATTCTATAGTACCCTACTAAACCCATGAAACTCCTTACTTCATGTGCATTCCTTGGCACAGGCCAATCCATTATTCCCTTTACCTTTTCAGGGTCCACTGAAATCCCTTCTCTGAAAATGATATGTCCCAGATAATGGATCTCCCTTTGATAAAAATAATGCTTGGACAACTTACATACAACTTGTGTTCTCTTAAGCATAACAACACCATTCACAAGTGTTCCTCATGCTCTTCCTCATTCTTGGAATAGATAAGGATATCATCCAAGAATACTTGCACAAACCGATCTAAGTATTTTCTAAATGCACTATTCACGAGGCTCATGAATACCACTAATGCATTGGTCAAGACAAAAGGTACCACCACGAAATCATAGTGCACAAACTGAGTTCGAAATATTGTCTTAGGTATATCACCTTCCTTGATCCGGAGGTGGTGGTAACTTGATCGTAGGTTGATCTTTGAACATACCATCACCCCTTTCATTTGATGAAAGAGGTCGTCAATTCAAGGTATTGAGTACGTGTTTTGCACTATGGCTCTGTTCAAATCTCTGTATTCTATGCAAAGACACAAAGAACCATCTTTCTACCTTACAAAGATTACTGGTACACCCCACGATGAAATACTTGGTCTAATGAATCCAAAGTATAACAATTCCTTTAGCTGCATTTGCAACTCGCAAAGATCAGGGGCCGTCATCCTGTAAGGTGTCTTTTATGTTGGCTTTGAATTGGTTTTAATCTCAATGGTAAGATCAAGTTCTCTCTCAGGAGGTAACCCAAGTAGTTCCTTGGGAAACATAACATTGAATTCACCTAACATCGGGCATTGATTTAAGGAGGGTCCTTTTTCATTACCTACCGCTTCGATGATATATAACTGACACCCTTGCTTCATACATCGTTTTATGTTCATTTTCAAGATGAAATGTAGAGACACCTTCAGTTTTATACCTTGAATCTTAATGGCCTTTCCTTTATCATCAAAACAAAGGACCCTCTTTTCATAATAGTCTAGGAAAGATTGATGTTCCTTAAGCTAGTTCATACCTATGATAAGGTCACATGTCCCAAGGGAGGTGACATACACCTTGACTTGTGTAATACACACCTCGAGATCTACCATACATTTGTTGACACTAGGTCATACTGCTTGTTTTAACCCTTAATCCATTTCGACTGAATTGAAATCGTTGTGTTCGCAGGCTGCCAACCCACATCTATCTAATGCATATGGAGAACTAAAACTATATGTAGGACAAGAATCAAACAAAATTATGAGTTTGACATGATTGATTTTACCTAATGATTCCACCATAGTGGATTGGTGTTCAGGCTAATTGTTATTCATTTATGCTGATATTTGATGCTTACTTCCTCCACTCCTCTTTGGGGCCTTTCCCTCTCGATGCACTATACCATATCGCAAATCAGGACAATCATGATGTTAGTGTGTGTCCACACAACCCCAAGATGGAATTTGTGATGGAGGAGGTGAGCTAAACTGCTGAGACATCTGAGAGGGGATTCTTCTCCTAGAGCCCCTTCCCCTACCAATCACCCCCCAATAATTCCTTGCACTCTAACGAGTCCCTATTGTAGATTTGGATACTACATTAGCTTTCAGTGATTTCCACAACTATGGGTGTAGACGTGTTTCCATAGGTAGGTGGCCTCACATACCCTCCCCTAGGGTGGATTTGATGGGCCTTCCCTACGAACCTTGCCAACTGAGTAATGAATGACCTAAAGGGTTTCCCACCCAAAATATCTTCGGTATAGCAAGCACATTTGATCGCCTTGGCAACTGAAGTTGGTTTCCACATCCGTACTTGGGCCCAAATATTAATATTAAGTCCATACACAAAGTGCTCGTCCTGGTGTTGATCGGTGTCCAAGTATCGGATATTCTTAACCAGTTCCATGAATCTTGCCTCATGCTCCTCCATTGATAGGTTCCCTTGTACCAAGGCATGAAGAGCTCCTGCATATTGTTCCTAGTAGAAGGTCGACAAGTGTTTCCCTCTAAACTTATCCACAAATAGCTCCCATGGAACCGTGTTTGGGGTAAGGCGCAATTGTCTTTCTTGGTTTCCCCACCAGTTTAAAGCATTGTCCTTCAATTGAAATATGGCTATTTTGGATTTTGGTGTGGAAATGTACTCTTGCAATGCTAAACACCTGGTGATCCCTTCCAACCATGTATCTATCTATCCCTCTCCCCACACACACATATATATATATATTTCCAAAAAAAAATATTTTTAAATAAAAAAATTAAAATTCAATTTTAAATTTTAAATTGAACGGTAATCACACACTAACCCTACATAACCGTAACCCTAAGTCTGTAGCGGCCCTTCCTGAATGGTCATGTGTCCCTCAACGATGCAACCCATGGCTTGAGCCATAACACAATAACACGAACGGGTAACCCTCAACGTCTCTGATTTCCTCGGCAGAGTTTGAAGAGCTCCTCCACAACTACATCATGACTGGAATGCTTCCATGAGTGCACCTTAGTAGTTGTGCAGGCTCATTATAGGGTATCCTCTGGCTCGGCCCATTTTCATCCTTCTCTCCCTAGGCCTATGGTGGGCCCAACACTTGCAGAGGGCAGATCCGTGACCTCACATGCCTTATGTTAGCTTCTCCCCTTGTCATTGGGAATAATATAGCGTTGAACAAACCCATATGAGAGGAGATTCTTGGTATCTTTATTTTTCAAGCAGCAGATGACTGGGTTTCCAGAAATGTGACCAAATATACTTTTTTCAGTGAGCTGAGTGGCTGAGGAATTTTGCAACCAGGTGCACCTGGTAAGGTTTCAGCTAGCTAGTTTTTCTAGTTTTACTCTAAGCATAGTGTTATATATATATAAAGAAAAAGTTGCAGAGGGCGACCCAAATCCATAAGTTTGGCTAAGGTCGAGGGTTTGTGTTTTCTGTAAAATCCACAAATATCATTAGGGTTTAGGTTTATGTAAAGTGCAAAAAAACTATATATATATATTTTGTAACCACAAAAAAATTCATGGATTATTGTAATAACGTTTCCATTTGTATTTTCTGCAAGTAAATAATGGAGGTTAAGCACACCAAAAAAATCATAGTGCCTCTACCCTGTATGATCATTCTGCAAATTTATGTTTTCCATCTAAAGCTTTTCTCTCTCTTTTGTTCTTCTATCCGGTTTGGGGATTTGCGGCTTGAGATCACCTGGTTTTCAAAACATTAATGATAACATATATATTGTTGCATAGATATAAATAAATGTATGTTTGTATTTTCATTTCCTTTATAAATATGCAGTATTCCAAGTATGTTTTCCTTGTGACTTTGCAGGTCTAGACATAAGTTTCCCAACGTAGCTTAGGGCACATTTTGACTTGTTTATTTCATAAGTTTCCACTGTGCTCTGTTTTATTTTAATGTAGTAAGCCCCCTGGTTCTATATTTGGAACGATGAATATGATATCATGTGTAGGGAACTCCCCCATGAATATCCATACCATGTGTAGGGATCTCCCCGAGTCATCAGCTTAAATTAATGGAATTCTGACATTTTACAATTTTTGGTTTTTTCATTAGCTTCTACTTTCTTTGTTTCATTCATAAACATAAACATGCATAAGACAATTAAGAGGACATGTCTAATCAAATTAACAACATATTAATGGAAACATGTTCATACAGTTTTCTTTTGATTCACAAATTTGAACAATAATTTAAAAAGCCTATAAATCAATAGTTTCTCTAAGCTCAACTTTTCCTTCCTTCCAACTTTTTGTCCTGTAAAGTAGGTGTAAATCCTTAGAAAACTCAACAGGCCGAATCAGTTTTCCATCTTTCCAACTAGAAAAGTCTCGTTGATTTCCTAGCTCCAAGAACTATGTCCTTGGACCTCGAACCCAAAAACTTGAGTACGGTCCAACCAATATGAATGCCTTCCCTTTGCAAATTTAGCCTCCTCTGATAATTTTTCCTTATGCATAAAAAATCCCCTCCAACCTTGCCATTTGCCCCTATATTCTCCTCATCACCAACTCCTTCCCTCGACATTACTATCCTTATCCCCATATTCCTTGTTTTCAACTCCTTTCTCATCCACTATGTCAAGTCTCATTAACTCCATTAAATAACTTGGATTCATATGATTGTTTGCAAGTCAACTATTTTATTAAAACAAAAGTTAGACCATATGCATCCATTTGGACATAATTACATTTTAATAATATAAGTGAATCTAGAATGGACATAGATTTTATTTAATATTATAATTATTCAAATACATCACTTCATCTCAAATCCTTTTTCAAAAAAAAAAATCAAATACTTATTATTTACTTAACTACTCCCATTCAGGAGTCAACACATATTTAACACATATTTAGAATTAAAACATAATCAATATTAATTTATTCATTAATTGATACTCTTTTAAAATCTCAAGAGTCAACACATATTTAGAATTAAAACATAATCAATACTAATTTATTCATTAATTGATATTCTTTTAAAATCCCATCACCAATTATTGTACTGTTAACACATTAGACACTTAATCAAATAAATACAATTAGAATTTAATTAATATTTATGTTTTAATCCACTTGTGTTATTTTATAATCCAATTATAATTTATTGCTTTAGTACAGTATTCAATAATCCAACATCACTTGCAATTTTAATTAATTTAACATTTATTAAACTAGTTAATAATCATATTAACAATGATTAACATTATTAACACTCATTAACACATATTTAACATTTGTTAATCAAGTTAATTATCATCTTAGTAACACTAATTAACACTTATAGCACATGTTTAATATTAAGAGATCTAATTAATATTATTACATCATTATCATTGATAAGCCTAGATTTCAAACTAATTAAGATCATCAATACTTATTTATCATTTAGTAACCATGCACTTTCATCGACACTTAAGTTTACACAATATTATTAATCATCATTAACATTTGTTGACCAAGTTATTAACAATCGTATTAACCGCTAACTAACATTATTATCATTAGTGCACGTTTATCGACCGTAATGAATAATTAACCGTATAACAATTAATTAACCATCCATTTATAATATAGACGTAACATTATCATTTCCTAACTTAGGTAATTGTATTTATAATGTGACCATTCACAACCATATTCATATAAGCCATGTTTTGATAGTTTATTAGATAATTCATATAACATATGTAGATAATCTATGTAAGTGAAGTTAATGATTACATACCTCGTGTAAGTATACCAATAAGACTCAACAACACATCACACATAATCACACAAGTTTCTATCTATCGATGCATATTTAAATATGAATTCGAAATGTCTAGATGCTAACTCATATCATAATAAGCTACGACACCAACATAATATACTAAGACACAACACAAGAATCCAACAAAGGTTTTGATACACTGTTAATTAGGCCCCCTCTAAAACTTCCATGACATTCCTATCTACCTACTTCATTCTGTCTAATTCACAACTAATTTCCACATCCTATTCTTCCTTTGCTAGACTACCTTCGAGCGTCAACTACATGACCTAAATCTAGTTAGAACCCATAAGCAGAAGTATCGACTCCATCGACAAAGCTTCCCCAACAAGAACCGACTAGTCATCATCACACACCTTGGGGAGCGTGCCATAGCACAACCCTCCCGTGACTTTGGGTTTCTAGAATAAATGGTGGGTAATGCCTCCACCGCACTAATGGAACAAGGGACTATGTCTACATCGACATAGTGACTGCGTTGTGGCTGTGTACTCAGGTTTTGTCATCGAATAACCAATTTGGACGGTTGAGTTTCCTGAAACCCCACACCAGCCCACACATCATGGTAATACCAATAATCATAAATAAAATAATGATTCATTCTCATACCATATATTTTGGAAATCATACTGTTGAGGTACTCCCACTTGGTAGGGCTCAACTATCCCTGGGCTCTTTTAAACCTAAAGTGAGATTTGATATTGAAAAATATTAAAAGGTTCTCAGGGTCATGGGAAAGGTGAGAGGAGGAACACAAATGTCCTCTAATAATAAAAAATATGAATTTGTCATGATTAATTGAACCTACTTTGTCTTTTAAGGAATAATGATTAAATGCAAGTGTCGTGCAACAAAATAATGTTATAGAATATACAAGAAGGACTATGGATGTCTAATACATGTCGCTATAGAACCATGGCTTATGTTTACTCCCCCAACCATGTGCCAGGCCTCATGATCCATTCACAGTGTTAAAACACTTATAAGGGATTTTATGTCTCCTCTCAAAGTACAATCACGATACCATAGAGAGAGAATGTGTGGTGGTTGAAGGCCTTATTCATGGCTCTCGAGCCTTAGAAGATACCTGTAATGCATATGGAATAAGTTTCCTCAACTATGGTTAAGGTAACAATCCCCACACATAGTAATCAAAACATACTAATGGTACATATATCTCAAGTCATAGGCAAATGACACTCCTGACAGATGAGGAACGATGGTTTGAGGTGATGTACTTTGTGTTAGATCCCTAGAAAGTCACTTTAGGTCCCGAAGACTTATTTTCCTCCATTTAACATGTCTAATAACCTACAAGAATTCCTTGATGCTGAAAAACCTTCTAATGGTGCTCATTTCACCAATCAAAGGCCAACTATACCATGGAGAGTTAATGCATGGTGGTTCAAGGCCCCACTCATGGCCCTTGATCCCTATAGGAAACCTTTCATGTCAAGTTCCTTGAAAGCCTGCAATTTTTTGATATTTTATCCCTTTTCAACCTCTTACAAGAGTTCCGTGCACTTTATTGAGGTATTATAAGGATGGGAACTTGTGTCCACATGATGTGCCTTCTATGGAAATACATGTCCACACACCCTATAGTCTTGACAAGTGCGTAGGGTTTGCAAAACTATGGTTTTTTGCCCCTTTTGGCCGAGTTTCTTTCTAATTGTTCTTGGTTTGGGTTTTTTGAGTCTGCTTGGAAGGTTTTAGGTAAAAGTTGAGAGGCTCTAATTGCTTGAAACATATTTTATGTGCTTTTATTTGGTTCCTTTAAGAAGATAAAGAAAGACCTAGTTGTTGAGTATTCCTTTTTGGGTTGTTTCCATGCATGTTTTATGGAACATAAGAAGTTGTATTTATGTGATTTTTTAGTATGTTTGTACTACAACATAGTCATATTAGCTTTCTTTCATTTCCTCCCTTTCACTTCTTTATATGTCAAGAAGTGGAAGACTTTCACTGTTTAGTGCCTTTTTGCTTTGTTTCATTGAGTTTTAGGTGCGTAAGTTTGGTAGTTTCATTTCTCATTTTTAGTGATTAGAGGGTGCATGATTCTTGAGGTACATTAATTAAAGCGAATTTAATTGATGAGTTTGATTGATTGATTATGCTTAGAGTTCAGAAAATTGCGTTTGATATTGTTACAATGAAGAGTGAAAAAGTGAGTATTCACTTAGTGTTTTTAATACCTTGAAGAGATTTTGCATCTTATGAACATATTTATTTCCTCATTTTTTATCCTAATTGAAAGTGAAATATATTTGAAACATCAATTCAAGTGAAAAATAATGAGGCTCATTTTATTTTGTAGAAACCAACAATAGTCTAAATTCTAGGGCCATGGTTGTAGGATTAGAGATTAAATTCTACAAGGACACATAAAACAATACTAGGATTGGAGTAGAGAGTGTTGAAAGCCATAGTATCTAAAATAATTTGTTGGGAAAGCATGGCTAACATGCACATCAAGCATGAGGAAAGTTGATCAATTAAGTTTTCCCTCATTTGTTTGATCGGTGGGATATGTGAGTTCGGAGGCTTTAGGCGAAGCGACAAGTCCTTGGGGTGACACTACTTTTCATCATAGTTGTGGGCCTAAGAATTAATTCCTATGTTCCCTATCCATTCACAAAAAATCAGATGGTGACTGTTCCACCCAAATTCCACTCATGAAGTGGCATCCTTATTTTCCTATCCTAGGTTCCTCCGAGGTATCTGCAAGTGGGAATTTGCACCTTGGGTGATTGTTTCATGAAGGCTATTGTAAATGTATCCTACACTTTCATTGGTTAGAATTTGGTGGGTTTCCTCCATTATAGGTTAATTTGTTCACCCAACCTATATACAAGTTTAGAAGTATTAGAGGCCTATTTCCAAAGAGGGAAAAGTTGCTTCCAAAGAGGTTCAGTATGGATAATTTAGAGCCCACAACCCAAGAGCCTAATGAAGAAAATCCAGCGATTCCAAATAACCCCATAGAAGATGAAAGCAAGGAAGGACTTAGTGATTTTTATTAATCATATTAGGGAGGGTCTCCAAGAGTATCTGAAGGTTACATTGAGATGGCTATTAGGGATGTATTCTCTTCTATCTCTGTGAACCTTGGTCTAGTTGAGAATGAGGACTTGGCCAACACTACAACTTTAGTGGATTTTAATGAAAAATTACCGAAGTCATTCATTCTTATAGATGCGTAGCTTTGAAAATCAAATCCATGTTGCAAAATCATCTCCCTTACATTATGTTGTAAATATGGGTGATGTTAGTGGCAGTTTAAGTGTTGGGGGCACCTCAACTCCTGTTTATAATACTCCCACAGGAGGATTGCACCCCATAATATGAACGAACCTAGCTCACAATATCCCCCCCTTATGTGAGGAGTATCCATTGGGGGACCCATTTCCTCATATTTAGCTCCTGGTAGTGGTATAAGAACATCGACATCCATGCCTCAAGGTAGTAACCCATTTTATTTCAGGATGTTGTTAGTTGGAATGCCATAGGCTGTTAGTAATACTTTTGGGTTAGGTTATAAGATTTTGGTAGGAAGCACATCCATCTCCTTCAATGAATTTCCAATTGGATGCTAAACCATCCCCTTGCTGGTCCCCTTAGTAGGATAGGGAGCTTAAATGAGTTATAGAATTCCTCAAGTGAGCATGCCATTCCCCGACTTGGGGGGCATGATAAGTGGATATTTATTTCCATATGTTCAAGTTCTACCCAGTCACACCCATATACCTGGATACCAAACTAATTCATCCTTTGTGCCCGGTAATGGCTATGTTCCATGTTACTCTTTCATAAATAAATCCAGAGTTCCATTATTAGGAGTTGGAATTCTCTAGCTCAAACAATGTTTCCATCCTTAGAAATGCTTAATCTTTCATATCTAACCAAGCTTAGTAAAAATCCAGTTATGCATAGTTCGAGTTGGCCTCTATTGGAGTTATTGTTGTCATTGATGTCAAAAATAAGGGGAGATTGTAAAGGTCTAAGATGAAGATTGCAAAATGAAGATTGTTGGATATATTGTGTCGTTGATGCCTAGTTTGGATATTTTGTTTTTGAAGGTATTTTTTCTTTGAAGACATAGCTAAGATGGGAAAATATGATATATATTTGAAAATATTATTATGATATATTTTTAATGGTGTATGGTACTCCCTCTAACTTCATAGGACCATGGATATATGAAGTGTTAAAATAGCCCTGCCAGAGTGCTAGGTTGGTCTTGCTAGGATATTGAACAATGTTAGTTTGTCCCATAAAGGTGAATTAAAACACTATAAATAAGAGGGTACTCATCCTCCTTTGTTCATTCATTCATCACTTGAGATCCTCTCTTAGGAAGTGTGTATTTCTAAGAGGAAAAGAGAAGAGAGAGAAGGAGAACTTTTAAGGAGTCATTTGAAGATGTTCTCTTGAGGATTTTATGGGGATATTTGAAGATGTCTCTATTAAAGTGTTTCTAAAGGTTTTTAGGGTTCTCTAAGGAGGAGGATGCACATGTATGGTAGAGGAACTATTGAAGATGTGATATATTCTTCTTGGATGGAACTTTCACTAATGGGAAGAGTATTTTATTTCTTTCTTTGAGATGCGATCTTGAAATATTTTCTAAGGGTTCTTCTCTGGATGAGGCTCATGTAGAGGGTGACCATGCCATGTTATGGAATTGGTTTGAAGACAATCTTATGATAGATTATGGAGAATACGTGAGGAAGGTTATGAAACATATTTGAAACAGATTGTGAAGCAGATATGAGGCAAACTATGAGGCATATTTGTAGTAGATTATGGAGCAAATTTCAGGTAAGTTATGAAGAAATTTTGAAGAATATTATGGAGCAGACATGAGGCAGGTTATGAAGCAGATTTGAAGCTAATTATGATTTAACATTTGATGTGATTATGTCATAATTTTTTGTTAGTTTTTCTAGATCTTATTATTGTAATTAGGATCTTTGTTTGAAATAATAATGAGTACAACAAGGTGCATAATATATAATAGGTACACAAGACACAAATATTTTCATCGGGGAAACCATAAAGGAGAAAACCCCGCAAACTTCCTCAGAATAGTACAGTCACAAAGACTGTGTCATAAGATGATCAAACACTATAATAAGAAGTAATAAGCAACTATATATCTCTCCTCCCTTCTCTCTTTCTCTCTCATGCGAACTTGAGTGTGTGTGAGGTGTGCACATATGAGGGAGGGTGCCTCCCTATTTATACTAATCAAATGACTGACCTTTTACATGACTATGCCAACCTGTTTCACTAACATGGTCAACTTCTCCTAACTACAAATATACATTACATGATGTGACACTGGGGACTATTTCCCTGACTTACAACGAAGGTTGTACCTTAATGTTTAGACACAATAAAGACATCCCGCAAGGAGGAAAACACATATCTAATGGGAGTACAACAACATACAATAATAATACACATTATAATATCTTCCGAAGTTACAAATACATCAACACTCCCTCTTAAATAGGAAGATATTATCTCTCTTCCATAGTCGTCAACACACATGGTCAAGTCTTCATCGCAGAGTCATCATCACAGAGTCATAGAGTCATTATCATAGCTACTTCCATCATCATATTCTTCTCGATCATCAAATTGTACTATATGCCATCTGAATTTTCTACAGAGCCAACCCTTTTTCATGTTGGGTGTAGGCCTAGTCCTCATCCAGGTCTTCGTCACATATTCAAGCAAGCTAGCTTGTAGGGACTGTCCATGACCTTATTTACATTGCCACGAAAATAACTTGCATCTTCTACCTTTATCTCGTCGTATCCAGATCATCTCTTTTGTCCAACACAACATAAAATAGAGCACACAAAGCATCCATGGTCAACCTGTGTTCTACCAGTAAAGGAGAACAACCTAAGTGCACCTTGTGTGCTTCATGACCTAATCATCTCAACATGGGAAGAAACACATATATAGATATATATGGAAGGAATGATTATGACCAAACGAGCTGCTACATCAGGACTTTTACATTTTAGGTCAACCTCAAAGAATTATTACATTTGAACAAACTACGTCCATGATATTTTCCGTTCAGATAGCCTTCGTGGTGTATTACATCTGAGTAACTTGCGTAGTACACCAGGACTCCTTTTACACTTAGACAACCCACATGACTTATTACATTCGAGTAACCTATGTACCATGCTAGGGATCATATTTACACTCGAATAACCTATCTTGGGACTGATTACGTCCAAGGATAACCTACGATCTTTGCCGGGAGTGATTACATCTGAGTACAACCTACAAGAATGATTACGTCTGAGCATTCTGCTTCACCATGACTTTTCCCGCTCGGACAACCTGTCCCATTTCCCATGCGAGATATTATGCATCCACTATTTCTAGCATAGAATCATATAAGGATTAATTACATCCAAGAATAACCTGTGAGCTTTGCCAATACTTATTACATCCAAGGACAACCTACATGAATGATTATGTCTGAGAAACCTACGATCTTCACCAGGATTTTACGCTCAGGAAACTTGTCTCTCTAGCTATGCTATAACACATCACTCCCTCTTTCGAGGGGTCTCAATATAGATCACACCAAGTCTTTCTCTGAAGTACTCGAACTTCACTCTCGCTAGAGGCTTGGTCAACACATCAGATATGTGCTAATCCATTGCCACGTACTGGAGCTTCATTGCTCCTCTATACACCATATCCCTAATATAGTGGAACTTGATCTCGATGTGCTTTGACTTGTCATGGAACACATGGTTTTCCGACATCTTCACTTAACTATGATTGTGACAGAAGATACAAGTCACGTCCAACTAGATATCAAACAAGTCAGACAGTAGCTTTCGTAGCCACACTTCCTTGCAACTAGCCGAGCAAGTGGAAACATACTCTGCCTCGGCTATACTCAGCGCCACGCATGATTTCTTCCTCCTGAGCCGGGAGATCATGCCAGATCCCAAAATGAAGTAGAAACCTAAGGTTCTCTTCCTGTCAATGGTGTTTCCTGCCCAATTAGAATCAACATCACCGTGTAGGTTAATATTCCGATTCGCATCATATTTGAGCCCATAATACACTGTACCTTTTAGGTACCTCAGTACATGCTTTGCAGCTATCAGGTGAATATGTCTTGAATCCATCAAGAACTGGCTCAAGGTGTTCACTGCAAAGCATATGTCTAACCTCTTATTCATTAGGTACATCAATGAGCCATGACGATGCATCGTGGTATCAATCGTCTCAGATGAAGCATAATTAAGAAGCTTCAAGTTAGATGCCATAGGTGTGGTTATTTCCTTGCAGTCCAACATTATGAATCTCTTCAAAATCTCCACCGCATAATTTCCTTGACCAAGGAATATACTATGTACACTCTGCCACACCTCCATGCCTAAGAAGTAGTGCATCATACCTAGGTCTTTCATCTAGAACTTTGTAGAAAGTCTCCTCCTTGCATCTTTAATGAGTTCCTCTTTCCCTGTCAGAAACAAGTCATCGACATATAGCATGAGCGTCACTGGTATTCTGTATTCAAACTTGAAGTAAAGTTTGGAATCCACTTTACTCTTGGTAAATCCCAGGCTCATGAGGAAGCTATTTATCCTGCCTTACCATGTCCTTGCTGCTTGTTTCAATCCATAAAAATCCTTCTTCAATTTCACACATGGGTCTTCCTGTCATGTGTCTCGAATCCTAGTGGTTGTTCCATGTACACTTCCTCCTCGACTACACCATTCAAGAAAGTTGTCTTGACATCCATCTGGTGTTTTTACTATTTCATAACTGCTTCCAATGCAAGTATGGTCCTAATGGAGGTGTACCTTGCCACAAGTGCAAATGTCTCTTCATAGTCTATGCCTTCTTTCTGTGAGAAGCTTTGTGCTACGAACCTTGCCTTGTATTTCTCGATGCTGCCATCTGAAGCGTGCTTGATCTTGCAGATCCAATTTGAAGTCACGGCATACTTCTTTTTCGGTCTCGAAACTATCTCCTAGACATTATTCTTTATGATTGATTTATACTCCTCGATCATAGCATCCTTCCATTCTTTCTTCTTTGCAGATTAGAGGAAATTTGGGGTCTAAAATGGGCCTCCTAAGGAAAATTATAAAAAAAGCCACATCACACTACAAATATGCCATGTCAGATTAAATCTAATGAAAGTCAACCTAAATCTTCTCATTAATGGTAGTTGACAACTATATTGAGTTAATGTAGAGTTAAGAGATATTGGTAAAAAATATTAATGAAATATTTAGATTCTTGTGCACACACAATAAATGATAGGAAGCTTTCGAATTTTATATTAATTTTTTTTTTAAATGAATAGACCACTACTTTTTATATATTTAATAAATGTAAAATTCAAATATATTCATTTATAATGAAAAATATAATTATAATAGTATTAAAAAAATAAAAAAATCACTATTATTTTTTTAAATAATTTTATATTAATTCATATAAAAAATATTACATCACATAAAATAAAAAACAATAAACTATGTATATTCATATTATTTTTTATATTAATATAAAAAAATTGCGGTTTAATGGGTAGGTAGGTAAGAGAGGAAAAAAGTAAAATCAAATTTTATTATAATTTTAGTAACATTAAAAATAGTTTTTATTTTTTATTTTGTTAGTATTTAAATGTTTTATTTATTTTTGGATGTAATAATTAAATATATTTATTTTTTAAATATTTTTTAATAATATTAAAAATACTAAATATCTTTTATTTAGTATTTCGATAAGTTTATTTAAAATTAAATATTATTTAGTTTTCTTTTAAAAAAATTGATTAATAAATATTTTTAGTATTTCAAAATGCTTCCACTATGATTTTAATTAATGCGAAGGTTATGTTTTAGAGGAGTTGGAAGTAGTGAATAAAATATTTTATATTTATTAGTTAAAGTTTATTTATTTTATTTTGAGGTGATCTTTTCAAGAACTTAACCAATGTGAGGTTGATATGGAGTTAGCTATTGTCAAATAAAAATATGACACATATGCATTATGTGTCCAACTCAACCATAATGGTTGACCAAAGATATTGAAATTCTATTGGTTCAAAAATTCAACTCAATCCAGCTCATCCATGGCACAATTTTTTATAAGGCCCATTTTAGACTCCAAATTTCCTCTAATAGGATCTTCATAGGTGGAAGGTTCTCTGTCAATGATGTCACATAGCAGGGCCACATAGCTATTGTTGGACTTTGCCCTTTTTCTCTCTTTATGTATTCCTTATGGAGTGCCATACCTTTCTGCTTCTCGTATGAGCTCCCGTGCCCGTGCTAGTTTCCTCTTGTGGGAGTCCTTCTGAAGGGTTGTTGCTACTGGCTCATGTGGTTCTTCCATGTCATGATCTTCATGGGATTCTGGAATTGCTTCTCCAATTTCCATATCTTGGAATCTCGTATATTCAGGTTCCTCGACCTCTTGAATAGGTGTCCTCCTAGATCTGAAGTATGCCAAGTCTTCATCAAAGGTTACATCTCTATTGATGTCGATTTTTTTGAATCCTGGGAAGTATATTTGGTAGGAATTTAGGCTTTGATGTATCACTATATCCTACAAATATACCCTTCTTCCTAGAAGTACCGAGCTTGGTCCTTTTATCCTTTGGGATATGTATGTACATCGGGAAGCCAAATATTATCAGATGGCTGACTTTTGGTTTCTCTCCTAAGAAAGCCTCTTCAGGAGTATTGTTTTCAAGTAATCAATGAGGATTATGGTTTTGTACATACACAACTGTCCTTGCTTCCTCTGCCCAAAGGTGCATAGGAAGATCTTGGTCATGCAAGATTTCTTTTGCTGCTTCCATGATGGTTCAGTTCTTTCATTCTGCAACCCCATTTTGTCGAGGATTGTATGGAGTGCTCAACTCCCTCTTAATTAGAGACTCTCTACAGAGTTCCTTGAATTCTTCCGAGGTGAATTCTCCATCATTATCTGACCGTAGAGTCTTGATATTCCTATCGGTTTGGTTCTATACCAAGGCTTTATATTCCTTGAACTTACTAAAAAACTTCTTTTTTTCCTTTCAAGAAATATATCCAAGTCTTACATGATAAATAATCTATAAAGGAAACATAGTACACATACCCGCTTAATGAGCTAGAAGACATGTGTCCACATACATTCAAGTGTACTATCTCCACTATTTCTTTGGCCTTGCTCTCACTACTAGGAAATGTCTTCTTTGCATTATTTCCTTGTGCCCATACTTTGAAAATGCCTTCATGCTTTGCCTGGATCTCTGGTAGTCCAGATATTGCGTTGCTTGCCATCGCTAGTGCTCTGTAGTGCACATGTGCAAGACTTCTGTGCCATAGTTCTCTTGGTTCAATTGAATCTTGAACCACTACTTGTTCATGATGTCCCTTTAACTTGTACATGACTTAGTATTCTTCTCCAATCACTGTTGTATCCTCTATTGTCTTCTCTCTAGGACACATTATAACTTGGCCATCAAAAAATGAAACTCTAATTCCCTTTGCATCTAGTGCAGAGATGGAGAGAATATTCTTCTTCAATCTTGGAACATATAGCGCATCCTTCATCTTTAAGGATTTCCCGGAGTCAAGCTTGTATGAAAATTCTCCACTCCCTTTTATGGGGTATTGGTAATCATCCCCAAGTTTCACCTTGTGAGGTGACTCATGTTCAGACATATTAACAAATGATTCCTTGTATCTAGTCATGTGTTTAGAAGCTCCACTATACACAAGACAATCATTGCTTCTATGTGAGATAGTGCCAATAAGTGATGCGATTAGCACATACTCTTCCTCTGAATCATCCTTCTCTCTTTTGAATCTTCTGTTTGTTGGTTCATAGTCTTCAACAACATGAGCATGGTGTATCCTTTTCCTTATGGGACAATCTCTTGCAAAGTGTCCCTTTTCATCACAAGTATAGCATCCAACATTTGAAGGATCTCTCTTGTTATTCTTTTGTTTCTTGTCCTTCTTCTTATTGTGATGAAAGTTCTCCTTTTTCTCCTTCTTCTTGAATTTATTCCTGGTGTGAATTGTGAGAGCTTGATCTTCAATTGCTCCTATCTTTTCGTCTCTTGTCATGAGTTGAGCTTCTTCTTGTGTACATTCTTCTCGGAGTCTGCTGAAAGAGATCAACCTCCTTCTTGCACAAATTCCTTGAATGAATGAGTCCCATAATCTAGGGAGACCATTCAAGGTAGTCATTACAATTTCTCCCTTTTCAACATTCTCTTCAACCGCTTCAAGTTTTTCTTTGATTTGAGCAACCCTTATGAAGTAAGACTGTATAGTCTCAAAGTTTTGTATCTTCACATTCTTCATCTGGTTCCTCAAATTCACCTTCCAATTGATGTTCTTTCCTTCGAACATCTTTGTCAAAGCATCATATACTTCCTTCGATGTCTTGAATGAAGACACATGGGGAATGAGGTGATCCTTAATAGAATCTGCAATGGTTCTCTTGGCCTTATCCATGCTTCTCTGATGAGTAGCCTTAGCCTCATCTCCCTCCAGTTCTGGAACCTCCTCAGTGATGTACCGATCCAAATAATTTTCTTCAAGGACTAGGGAGATTCTGTACTTCCATGCTCGAAAGTGTTCAATCCCTCCAAGCTTGTCCTCAAGCTGAGTATGGTGAGTCATATTTTCAAATGAGAACCTCAAATGGAAAAAAAAGATTTAGATCTTATCGATTTGAGGTGTCTGACTTGGTTCCAAAGCTGATTGACCTAGGGTTTGTGAGAGAAACCCTAATTTTCCAAACTTGGAGTTTGGGAATTCTATTTGGACAGAAAGATTCACCTCCTTGAGACGAGTTGCTTAGCAAGGTCACTTTATGAATAATGAGGTGGGAAGCTTCCGACACTTGATGCCCTAGTTTGTATAGGCACGAGTGATAGGGTCAAAAATGAAACTTCTTCAAATCTAAAACTGCTTCTAGCAAAAGATGCTCCCTACCGAGGTAAGTTAGCCTAGCCCTCTTTTCTTGATGATCTATGGAGAGAATACATTGAACTAAGAAGCCTTAGTTTTTGCAGCTGCACAATTTCTTCTTTCATAGAGGCTCTGATACCATGTTAGTTTTTCTATATCTTATTAGCTTAATTAAGATCTTTTTTTGTTGTTGAAATAATAACAAGTACAACAAGATGCATAAGATATAACATATACACAAGACACAAAGATTTTCATCGGGGAAACCATAAAGGAGAAAATCCCGCAAACTTCCTCAGAATAGTACAGTCACAAATATTGTGTCATTAGATGATCAAAACTTGTAATAAGAAATATTCAACAGTTATCTATCTATCCTCCCTTCTCTCTCTCTCTCATGCAAACTTGAGTGAGTGTGAGGTGTGTATAAATGAGGGAGGGAACCTCCCTATTTATACTAATCAAGTGACTAACCTTTTACATGAGTGGGTCGACCTGTTTCACTAACAGGGTTAACTTCTCCTAGAGAGACTCCAAATACACATTACATGATGTCATACTGGGGACTATTGCCCCGACTTACAACAAAGATTGTACCTCAAGGTTTAGACACAATAAAGACATCTCGCAAGGAGAAAAACACATCTCCAATGGGGGTACAACAACATACAACGGTAATATATATTAGAATATATTCCAAAGTTACAAATACATCAACATTTTGGCACTTGATTTTTCAGTAGGTTGGTGCCTACATATTACTGAGTTGATGCTCAGTGGAGGAAATTGATGTCTTCAGTAGGTTGGTGCCTACATATTGTTGAGTTAGTTCTCAGATGAGGAGCTTGGTGTCTCTAGTAGGTTGGTGCCTACATATTATTGAGTTGGTGCTCATTTAAGGGGATTGCTGTCTCTAGTAAGTGGGTGCTTAAAATTTTTGTAACATTAGGTTGGAGCCTACATGAATATATAAAGATAAGTTTTTGTGGTTTTCTCTCGAAAGGGTTTCCATGTTAAATTTTTTGTACAATGATTTGAATTTATGTGTATTTACTATTTCAAAGTAAATTAATGATTGATGAATGTTTAAAGTAAGAAAAATTATCTTATATATACTAATTCAACCCCCCCACTCCCAGTATATGCATGAGTTCAACAATTGGTATTGGATTTGGTTGCTTCAGAAACAATTTAACTATTGGAAGGAAAATATTGATCACATATGGCTTGTGAGAAATTTGGTCTCTCTATAGATAGATAATTGTTGTTTGATAGAATAAACTATACAATTTGAAGTATGAGAATGAAGATATATTTGATGGCTTGTAGGTCTAATATCCAGGATTCAGTGATGACAAGTTTTTCAACATATGTAATTACAAAGGAGTCAAGAGAAGAAAATACAAAAGCAATGGATGCCACATTGAGTGCCCTACCAAATTCTAATATTGTCAAGGTAAATAAGTACACATCATCTAAATAAATTTTGGCTAAGCTACAAGATATTTATAAAGTAGAATCTTCGTTCATGGCCATGGATATAAATCCTGCTAAAGAATAAATGGAGATAATAAGAAAGAGAAGTTAGATTCAGAAGAAGAATATATTAATGAAGAAAATTAAGACAATCAGAAAGAAAAATCACATTCAAAAGAAGAAGAAATTGATGGAGAAGTCAATCTTGAAGCTGAACTCACTTGTGCCTTGGAAGAAATAAAAAGTTGAAGAAAAATAATATGAAGCAGAGGGAGCAAATACATAAATATCAAAACAAGGTTCATGATCTTGATGAAACAAAAAGGACGATTGTCATCTTGAAGGCTCAACTAGAAGAGACAAAAAGGATGGAAGAAGTAGTGAGAAGTCAACTCAAGGAAAAAGAAGAAATCCATGAGAAGCTAGAGTCCGAAGTTGCCTCATTAAGAAAGAAATTTGAAAATTCAAATGCACAATTACACATAATTTTGAAGAGTAATGAAACTTTAAATAGAATCCTCAGTCACCAAATGTCACCATTCATTAAGGCAATTCTTGGTTGTGATGAGAATCATAAGAAACCTGAAGAAAATGCAAGCAAGGAAAATGAATAAAAGCATAAAATCTATGCCAATGTTATAAATGACTCCATCAACAATGAAAGCAATAACAAAGAAAATGGTGACCAACAATAGGACGATTCTTTTTATGAGAGCAATATGAATGAGTTCATAAGAGTTGTTCCACCAATTTTTGGCCATAAACCAATTGATTATAGAGCTTATGAAAGAAGTGATCATGTGAGAAATAGAAATAGAGGTCCTTATGAAACCTCAAAGGATAATTACATCAACAAAAAAATAGAAGTTCTTATGGGTTTGCTGACAAAAGCTACAAGTCATTCGCTCCCCTACTAGATATTGAATGCTATAAGTGTAATAACTATGGGAACATAGCTCGTTACTGTAGAAGCAACATAGTTGTATCTTCTAAAAAATAAGAAGTATATGTTCTTTCCAAACATAAAGAAGAATAATCTAAGGCTTGGAAGCAAAGCGAACATAAGAAGGAAGAATGTGGACTTGCACTCTATGTTCAAACAAAGGGAATCAATCACTACAACAAATCCCTGTAATTAGCTTATTTTTAGCTCCTTTTTTTCTTCCATTGACTAATTTAATGTTTTTTTTTTCCATTTTTTTGAAAAAGTAGGATTTATTTATTGGGATGGTGCTATTAATGGTTTTTTTTTTCCGAACATACCAAGTTGGTGCTAACTAGCGCTGATTTAAACTTCTAGTTTAACTTCTTCTTTAGCTTCATGTTTTATGTCCTCTTTTGCTCCTCTTTTAGCTTCCAGTTTAGCTTCATTTTTAGTTTCTATTTTGGATTCCTATTTAACGCCTACTTTGCCTAAATAGTTAATTTGTTGAGATCTTAGGGGTTTAATGGGATAGGGGCTTTGAGAAAGATTTGATTTATGTATTAGGGGTGCAGGGATTAAAGGTTAATGGATTATGGATTAGGGGTCAAGGGCTAAGGGGTTTGGGGCTTAGGGGTTAGGTAGTTTAATGTTTAATGGCTTAGAGATTATAGGTTAAGGGAATAATGTTTAAGGGATTAGGATTTAGGGGTTTATAAGTTAAGGGGTTAGGGTTTTGGGGATTAGAGATTAGGGGAGGGATTAAGGGTAAATGGCTTAGGGGTTAGTGGATTGAGGAATTTTAGGTTACAAGATTATGGATTATTGGTTTAGGGCTTAAGGGTTAAGGGATTATGGTTTATGGCTTAAAGGTTAAGGGATTAGGGATTAGGTTAAGGGATTAAGGGTCAAGGGATAAGGGGTTATATAGTTTAATGGTTAATGACTTAGTGATTGCAGGTTAAGGATTTAATGTTTAAGAGATTAGGGGTTTATGGGTTTAGGGATGAGGGGTTAATGGATTAGGTATTAAGGGTTAGGTAGTTTGATGGTTAATGGATTAGGGATTATGTATTGAGGGATTAATGTTTAACAGGTTAGGGCTTAAGGGTTTATGGGTTAAGGGATTAATGATTAGGGCTTAAGGGTCAATGGATTAGGGTTTAGGGGATTCATGGCTTATGGGTTAAGGGATTAGGGATTAGGGGTATAGATCTTAAGGGTTAAGGGATTAAGGATTAGGGGTTAAGGGATTAAAGCTCAAGGGCTTAGGAATTATGGGCTTAGGGCATTTAAAGGGTAAGTGCCTAGTGATTATGGTTAAGAGAATTTCATTTTTAACTTTAAAATTATTTTCTTATTATAAAGTTTATTTTACATTATGTGATGTAATGTTTTATATATATATATTTTTAATTTAGTTTAATTTGGATTATTATTTATATTAATTGAAAATATTGAATATTCATATTTTCAATATACCAAATTTTAACTTCTTTTTTATTGAATAAATAAACAAATAGTATTTTCTTAATATTAAGAACAAAAGATACCATATTAATATTTATTGAATTTATATTAAATATACCATATATATACAAATTTAGGTTTCAAATTGCCTTATGTGAATTTAGGCTATAAATAAAGAAGGTACAAATTTAGGTTTCAAATTGCCTTATGTGAATTTAGGCTATAAATAAAAAAGGTGAATTTATTTTATATAGTTTTTTTTTAAAATTTTAAAATTTTGTTTTCATAATGTAATTGTAACTCACGGAAAACAAATCCTAAGTTTCCAATTCATAGTGATAAATAAAAATATAGTTATGTGGCTTATTAAAATATTTTATAATAAAATTTACATATATATTTAATCATGTATTCTTTATATTTTGTTAAAATATGAAATAGGAAACTAATATTGAGCTTTAAATTTTTAAATTTTCACCTAATTATAGGTAACTCAACATTTTTTTTTCGTTTAATGATTTTGTTTTAAGTTCTTACTAAAACATACTATAAAGTTATGTTCAACATAAAAATGAAAGCAATATAAAAATAATGAAGTTAACAAAGTTACTTATTTAAATCATTGTGAGATATGTGAATTAAAATTTTATTAAGTTTTGTGTCTCCACAAAATAAATGGAAGAAGCATATGAAAATGAAAGTAAGGGTTATGTAGTTTAATGGTGAATGGTTTATGGATTATATTGGGTTAAGGGATTAATGTCATCTATTGACCTTGTGGAGTGAGTAGTGAATGGGGCCAACATTGAAAGTTCTTCAAAGTGTGTCTATATGCATTGAAATTTGACATGGTTGGACTAGACATATTCCTTGACGGTATTGGAGGGTTTCAAGATTCAAGGATGACTTATTTCCACACATAATCCTTGACATCTTCCATGTTTCCATCAATGCTCATTATGCATATCTCATTGTCATAATATGTCATTCCCATATATAGAATCTTTGTTGGAACTCTCTTGAAATGTAATGAAACTTCCAACACACCCTTCACCAATGTCATCCATTGACTCCGCACACTGAGTAGTGAATGGGACGAATGTTGAAATTTCTTCAAAATGTGCATGTATGTGTTGAAATTTTACATAGTCGTTAGACTAGGTGCATGCCTTGATGGTATGGGAGGGTTTTAAGACTCAAGGACATCATCGCCATCATCATGGTTTTCATTATTTTCATCATCATCATCATCATCATCATCCTCATCATGACCCAATTTTTCCATCCATGCCAACAAAGATCACACTTGACATACCCAAATTCGCAGGGAAACCTAATGAAGATGTCAATTTCCATGTGCTTGCATTTTTCTTGTGGCATTCTTCGAGATGATTAAACCATAATTGTATTAATTTAAGACATCCCCAAATAATTTTATAGGTTCTTAAATGCAATTAGTTTAATGGTTAATGGCTTAGGGATTATATTGGGTTAAGGGATTAATGTCATCCATCAACCTTGCACAATGAGCAATGAATGGGGTCAATGTTGAAATTTATTCAAATTGTGCCTATATGCATTGATATTTGACATGGTTAGACTAGACACATGCCTTGACGGTATGGGATGGTTTTAGGACTCAAGGATGTCTCATCTCCCCACATAATTTTTAACATCATCCAAATTTCCATCAACGTTCATCCTGCATGTCTCACTGTCATCATTTGTCATTCCAATATATAGAATATGTTTTGGAACTCTCTTGAAATGTAATGGAACTTCCAATACACCCTTTACCAATGTCATTTATCGACCCCACACAATAATCAATGAATGGGGCGAACATTGAAATTTCTACAAAATGTGCATGTATACGTTGAAATTTTACATGGTGAGAGTAGGCACATGCATTGATGGTATGCAAGGTTTTTAAGACTCAAGGAAATCATCATCACCATGATGGTTTTCATGATTTTCATCATCATCATGGTTGTCATGATTTTCATCATCATCATCATGGTTGTTATGGTTTTCATCATCATCATCATCATCATCATCATCATCATCATATTAATCATGAACCAATTTGTTCATCCATGCCAATAAATATTAGACCCGACATACCCTACTTTGCAGTGAAACCTAATGAAGATGTCAATCTCCATGTCTTTTCCTTTTTCTTGTGGAATTCTTCGAGACGATTAAACCATGATTCTATTAAGTTAAGACATCCCCAAAGAATTTTATAGGGTCCAACATGTAAGTGGTTTACTGGTTAATGACTTAGGGATTATATTGGGTTAAGGGATTAATGTCATCCATCGAACCTGCACAATGAGTAGTGAATGAGGCCAACGCTGAAATTTATTCAAACTGTCTGTATGCGTTGAAGGTTGACATGGTTATACTAGACACAATACTTGATGGTATTGAAGGGGTTGAAGAGTCAAGGATGTCTAATGTCCCCACATAATATTTGACATTATCCACATTTTCATCTTCGTTCATCATGCACGTCTCATTCTCATCATTCATAATTCCCATATATAGAATATTTTTCGGAACTCTCTTGAAATTTCATGGAACTTCCAACACACCCTTCACCAATGTTATTCATCAACCCCACACAATGAGGAGTGAATGGGGTGACTGTTGATTTAAAAAAAAAATGTGTCTGTATGCATTGGAATTTTACATGGTTAGACTAGGCGCATGCCTTGATGGTATCATAGGGTTTTAAGACTCAAGGACATCATTGTCATCATCATCTTGGTTGTCATTTCCATCATCATCATCATCATCATAATATGCATCATGACCCAATTTTTTTTTGTAAGCAAGAAGATTTTATTATAAAGAATCCTTCAGTACATAAAAGTTAGGATTTTCAAGGCCTATCTTACCCCATATTTTTGCATGACTATTGAAACAAATTCATCACCAAAATTGATGTTCCCCTTATCTATGTCTATAACTAAATTATCCTCCTTTTCCCCCATTAGAACTGGTTACATCATTATCTGTCATATACCTTCACAAAAAGAGGCTACATAAGTTCGGTCCATCTTACTATAACTGCAACCATAAACAGAACTAAAAAGCATAACATAGCTAAAAACTAACTTCATCTTGGGATAGAAAAGACACATCAGACAAAAAAACCTAATCCCTGAAACAGAACTGGAACCCATAATTTCGGCGTCTAGGGGACGTTCCGGTGAATCATGGTCCTTGAGCGAAGACCACCAAGCTTGGAGTCCTCCGCAGTAGCAGGATGGACCTTTGGACTGTGAATAGGGAAAGGACCATGGAAACACACCACAAATGAACCTTCCTCCACAGCAACAATCTCCAGTGTGATTATGAACCTTCCTCCACAGCAACAATCTCCAGCGTGATTAAGCAATTGTCGTGGTAGTGCTCCTTCCAAGATTTAACAGGTTGCTCCTCACTCAACGCTTTGTTATCCCTGCTCATCAGGACATGGGATACCAGTTCCTTCATGACCCAATAGGTAGTGACCATACAGTTATAGGCTGATAGGTGCCCAACCGTGGTACCAGGAACACTAACCCATTCTTCTACTTCTTCCTTGATGGTTTTCATATACATGGCCTGCACCCGGTATGTCTCACCCAACCCTCTTAATTTTCTCTCGAATTATTGGAGGTATACACTCATGGAAGAAGTGAGGGGCTTTCCCGACTCTTTGCATTTCACAGGATGGCTTCTTCCTTCCTGCATCTCTGCCCTTAATACACCCCCATGCTTGTCTCTTGGGAGCCATCAAGAAAGGGGCTTGCTGCTGCAACTAATATCCTACCCACTCTTGCTTTCTCACTACAAACCACCTCAAGAAGAGAAGACGTAGAATGCGAGGAGAGAATCATAAGTGGAATATATATCAGCGGTACTCATCCTAATTTGGTTAACCATACTAATTCCTATATACTTGCTATTTATTGACATGGTACACCACTATATCTATCTACTTTCCTCCATAGTTCACCGTATCTTTCCCTGCGGAGGCCAAACCTAGATGCAATCTTTCCTGATTAATGGAACTGGATGGGAATTCCTGAGCACTCATATCCTGATGAGATGTGGAGGTACCGACGTCGAAAGATGATGAAGGGAGATAATGATTCCCAAATATGGAAGAGGGATATGCATGCACCTCGAATAAGTGACACAACACTTGCCTCGTGCATCCCATCATCTCCCTAGAAAGAATAAGGTCCTGGGTCGCCAGGTGTGAGCACTGATGATGCCACTCGCTACCCCCCTCCTTAGGAATCTAGATTTCCACAATATGTTCTCCACTCCTTTTGTCGATGTTGGCCATCAAATATGCCACCTTATTCTCGTCCCATTTGAAGTGGGAGAAGGACCAAGTGTGGTGTCCTTTGATGAGATCAACCAACCACTCCACCCGATACATCATACGCTAGCTATCCACCACTTTGGAAACAATTTTTCCACCTTGAATCCTTTTGGACATATAGATGATGATATGAGAGTTGCCTTCGATTATCAGAGGTTCCCATAGATTACTGAGGGAAATATTTATTCTTTGAAGTAATCCCTCTAGATCCGCTACATTTTTGGTGTCCTATCCTAAATTCCCATGAAAGAGATGGATAACCTTGCCATCACTATTTCGAATAACTCCTCCATACCTAGCCGAACCCAGGTTCCCTTTGGAAGCACCATCGAAATTTAACTTGAAGTGACCACTTGGGGTGGGAACTATGTACTCAGACTAGATGGGAACACTCTCTTTACCTTAAAATTTTACCATCAACGTGGGGAGAAATCCATTCCCCATCTGTTCAAGATCCATATTTCATTATCATCCATCTCCCAGTATTTTTCGTTCCACTGGGTGATTTTGATAGTCTCCTGAATAAGTTTATTAATTTGGTTCCAAAATGTTTGAAGTTGTTTTTTCTTTCCTTCCAAATTTCCCACATCAAAGTTCCAGGGAACATGAACCAAAATTTACCAATAACTAGGTTTTTGTAAGCCTCCTTATCCCAAGCTTTTATCGTTTGGTGAGGTTGGCCTCTCACTCAGTCTGTCCTTCTAAAAATTGTAGCTACTGACTCCCATAAGGAGGAATCCATTGAGCATGAGTCTAGGAGATGACTCATAGTTTCATCCTCATGTTCACATAGGGCACACAAGAATGGGCCATTCATGCCTTTTTTCATTAAATTTTCTACTTTGAGGATTCGTCTATGAGCAACCAACCAGATAAAGGTAGCAATTTTGGGTCAAGGATTAAAGTTTCAAATCGCAATCTAGATATCCCTGTGTTGGATTTATCCCTTGTTGAACGTAAGATCCTAGGCCTCCCTTGTTTTATAATTTCCTTTAGATTGATATCCCCATCTCAATTTATCAGGTCCTATTTGGATACGAATGCAATGTTCCTGAAGGGCCTCCATAATCTTGTGGATGTCTTCCATTAGAAATATTTAATTCCACCACTCCTGTGGGTGCCCTTCATATAATTCTTCATTGTCCTGCGCTTCTCTACGGAATAGATGAAGTTTATTTAGCCCCAGTTCCTTGGCTCTGGTCCAACTAGCTTGGATATCAATATGTGAAAAGATCTTTGGCATATGTTGCTAAGAATCGTTCCAAAAATTGGCATCATGTCCTTCCCTTATTTCCCAAAGGCTATGATCTTGTATTACTACTCTGTTAGAATGAGCATAATTCCATATATGGGATCCTTGTCTGCCTTCATTAAATCTTATAAGATCTTGTTTTGGTTTTCCTCGAGCATACTTACTATGCCATAATGTTTCCCATGGCTCTTATTTATGTGACACCCAGTGCCACCAAATTTTCGCTCCTAGGACTTGACTATTTTTCTCCGGGTCTCTCAATCCCAAACCACCTTGAGCCTTTGATTTACAGACTTTGCACCAACTCACCATAGCCCATCTATGTTTTTCTTGATTGCCGCCCCACAAGAATTTTCTTTGAATTGCCCTAATATGTTTTAGAACCGATTTTGGAGCAGCCATGGTAGATAACAGGTATATGGAATAGCTTGAAGTACTGCTTTAACTAAAACAACTATGCTGGCTAGGTCGAGAGGTATAAAATACCTATTATCCAATTTTATTCTCATTCATTCCAGTAAATCTTCCCAAGAGACTTTCTTGATTACCCCTTCAGCAAGCGGTGCACCAAGATATTTGGACGGAAGGGAACTTCCTTAGAATCCCAGGATATGCAAAATATTCTACTGATTGATCCTAGGGGTGTTAAAAAGGAATATTTGGGACTTTTTTCTATTTACCTCTAGCTTGGATGCCCTTAAAAATGTGTTCAATAATTTCTTCAAAACCCATGCCTCTTGAATTGATGAGTGTCCCATAAGCGTTGTATCATCCACAAATTGTTGATGGGATATGGTTTCATAACTAGTGTGGAGTTTCAATCCCTTGAGCTCCCCATTTGCAATCTTATCTTTGATGACCCTGCTCATCCCTTCCGCCATAAGGATAAATAGAAAGGGGGATAGAGGATCCCCTTATATGATACCTCTTGAAGGTTTAAAAGTTATGGTATGGGCTCCATTTAAAAGAATACATAAGAAAATAGTAGAAATGATAATCATTATCCATAGAACCCACTCCTGGTGGAAACCATAAGCCTTGAGCATTTCTTTCATAAATTTCCAACTTAATTTATCATAGGATTTTGAGATATTAAGCTTTAGCAACATACCTTGTTTTTTTGTAACCTTCAGAGAGTGGATGACCTGATGGAATAAAATGATTCCTTACATAATATTGCGTCCTTCCACAAACCGCGATTATTCTTGGGCTACCAAATTAGGGAGGATAGGCTTTAATCTATTATCCAAGACCTTTATTATAATTTTGTAAATAACATTGGATAGAGCTATAGGCTTGAACTCACCAGGAGAGTCAACCCCATCCTCTTGGGGACGAGAGTTAGAAAGGTGGAATTGAAATCTCTTAGAACTCCGTTATCCCTCCTAGAGTCCTCCACAATTTTCCATACTTAGTCTTTGATTAAATCCCAGAAATGGTGGAAGAAATTGGTTGTGAAACCATAAGGTACTGGGGCTTTTCCATCTACCATTTGATTGACGGCATCCTCCACTTCCTGGAGTTCCATAGGTTTCAACATGACTTCATTTTGGTTTGTCGTAACCTGCCTTGGGATGTGTCTAGTAATCTTTCTGATGTCTTTTGTCCTGTCTAATAGATATTACTTCACGATGGTTCCAAGGTCCTAAACTAGTTCTGTTTCCATGTATTCCCTTGTCTCAACGTACTACCCATTATCTTTTTTTCACTTCATTAGTTTTTCCCTCTGACAGTTCTGGACCACTGTGTGATGAAATAATTTTGTATTTCTCTTCCCTTCCTGTAGCCATTGGTTCCTAGATTTTTGTTTCTAGTAGTTTTCCTCCTATCGTTCCCAAGCACTAAGCTGGTCCAGGAGGACCTGTTCTCTGTGTTTGAGGTCATCCGTCGTACCCATTGTCCGTGCCTTAACTTTGAAGCTCTTCTAGTTTGTCCTTTAGAAGCTTCTTTTCTTAGAATATGTCCCGAAAATACTCATTATAAGTACAAAGTTTTTCCTTTAATTTTCTCAGCTTTTGTTGTAATTGGTACACCAAAGTTCCCCTGATGGGTTCCATCTCTTCCCATCATTTTCAGAAAGGGCACCTGATGGGTGGGCCCCTGTCCTTCCAAACCAAACTAATGGGCCAAGGATCAGAGCCTGTAGAGGGGAGGACCTGAGTGGTCGCTTCCCTATCTCCATTAATCATTTCCTCGGATAGAATGAATCGATCTAACCGAGAGGCCACGTGATGCTCCCCTCCTCGTCTATTATTCCTTGTGTACCATCCATTACCAGTTTCTATGTCAACCAACCTTCTTTCTTGAAGTAAGTATTTAAAAGAAATTTTGGTCGCTTCAAAAGTTCTACTTCCTCCCTTCTTCTCCTCCAGGGATGTAATCAAATTGAAATCGCCTCCCACGATGCATAATTGGTTTTCACTTTCTCGCACTTCATTATCCAAGTGTGATAATAAAGCTGGTTTTTTAGTTATAATACTTGGCCCATAGACATTGCTGAGTATCCCTTTTACCTCATAATTTCAAACCTGGAGGTCTGCACTGATAGAGAACCTAGTTTCCCTAAAATTGTTGAGATGAAGGGCATTGGGTTGCCATATAATAGCTATCCTACCAGTTGCCCCTATTGCATCAATAATGATCCCTATATTTCCACGCCATAGTTTACTCCTAATTGTTTGTATATTATTTGAGTTGAATTTGGTTTCTTGCAGAAATAACACATCGGGTTTTTCCTTTCTTAGCTTATTTAGAAGGGTTTTCACTTTCCTAGGATTGTTGACCCCTCGAATATTCCAATTTATTATCTTCATTGGGCGTTTCTATTAACTTATGTGAAGGCCACTTTTATCGTCGGATACTAGCCTGATTCAATCAGCCTTGTTCAAATCTTTGCTATTCTCTGCCTATTTGTATTTCTCCCACGTTTTTCCCCATCCACGGGTTGTTTTCATTTACTACCATTCAATGGGTCTTTACTAATGCCTAGTTGTGGGGAGGCCTTGGTTTAAAGGATTTCATGCTGCAAAAGTTCTAACTTCCTCCTAGATACACACCCTTATCCTTTCTTACTACATTCTTTCTCTATTTCATTTAGATCCATTTCTCCTAAGTCCACATCCTCCGTTTCCTTCGACATTTTTTCCTCCATGTCCTCCATTAACTCTTCCGTCTGCATACTTTCTAACTTAGATGGGGATTTATGCCCTTCCTCTATATGAGGTATATGGTTATCCTTATTGTGTTCTTCCTTCTTGGTATCCATCATGCTCAAGGTCTCAAACCTATTCTTAGATTACTTCTTTTTCTTGATGGTTTTGCTTTGGTTGAGACAGGTTGGTGGTCCTTTTACCTTATTTTTTGTGGTTCTGAACCTGAGTAAACCCTTCATTATCCTTTTATTTTTCCTTCCGCTCCTCAATGGGTATTACCGTAGATTTAAGGGTTGGGAATTCCCTACTCAGGGGTATGTACTTGTGGCATTTCCTGCACTGGAATGGGAGCTGTTTGTAATCCAGAGGCTGGACCCAATCTTCATCTTCCCATGTTAAATTGATTCCTATAGGAGTTATTGCAAGAGATTCATATAGACACAGATCCTAGAATAAGTAGTATACCTTTGGATCTTTTTCTGTTCATATACCTTCACAAAATTCCCTAGGGTATTCTCAATGGGCTCCAAAATTTATGGTTCCAAATACTCACAAGGGAGCGAATAGAGCCTGATCCAGACGGGGGCGATACTCAAATCCTTTGTTTCAAGGTTAAACCTTTCCTTCCATGGCTCGAGGAATAGCCTAGCTGAATAAAATAAATATTCCCCCCCCCCTTCAAGATCCGATCTTGGACCTCTTAATTAAAGAAAATGATGGTAAAGAAACCCTTCGCTCCATGATGTAGATCATAGTGCCCTTTAGGGTTCCATGATCCCTTGATCCACCATAGCAGATCCTTCTCCTTTGGCCAAATTCTAATGATTTTTTCTATAAGGGATTTTTCCTTCCATTGCTCCACTAGATCCCTCAGCTTCTTAGAATTAATTTGTGGAGATTGTTTTTCTACATATTGGGGTAAGAAACCCCCCCTCATCTTCTTTCTATCTATCTCCTTCGTTGTCTCTCTGGATAACTCCTGATCTGGTTGATTTGATGCATGGACCTGAGTGACTCCAGGACAGATCCTAGAAAGGGAGGGGGTTTCTCCCCCTCCAAATGACACCATCCTTGCAGGGCCAATAACACCGCCCTCAAATCAACCCTGGAGGATTCACGATCTGGTTGAGTACTTCCTTTGTCTACTTCTGATAATCTCACATAGCCTCATAAATACTTGTAATTTAGTCATTAATTCAGAAATGATAGCATCGTGACCCAATTTATCCATCAATGCCAACAAATATTACACTTGACATACAAATGGTTTTAAGACTCAAGTACATCATCGTCATTATCATGGTTGTCATGATTTTCATCATCACCATCAGTGTATTCATCTTGAGCTTCATTGAATGTTTTTCATTCCTTTTTCTTTTAGTTTTGTAGCATGTTTTGGAGCAGAGTATTTCTATAGTGTTGGATAAGTTCTTTCCTAATCCCTTATTTGCAAACCCACCAACTATGGAAGAAGGAGGCCTTTTGTTGGTGAGTATTTATTCTTTCCTCATAAAATAAGCAATTTCAAGTTTTAAATTTAAAAACATTGTTTGTATAAGTTTCCTTATTGTTTCGATGACTCTTCATTTTTTTTAATTTATTTACTCTCCAATATCTTAGAATTATGGAAATGGCATATTAGAGGACACAAGAACTAGCTAAAGAATTATGGTCATTAGGATGTGGTAATTTAGATGTTGATGGTAGGCCAAGACAATTTGGCATGCTAATTATTTGACAAGTACTTGCTTGCAATTCTTGATCCATTTCTTCTCCTTCTATTCCTTGTGACGTCTAAATAAGAAATTAGCTGGCTAAAGTACCGGTTATTTTCCAACAATGGTTGGTTCATAAATTTATGTTTGATATATATTTTGAACTCTTGATATTTTCCTTATTTTATATATTTTCATTTTATTTTCCAACTTTGGTCTTGTAACATGTATTGCTAAAGAAGTTTTTGTAATTGTAGATGACATTCTAAAACCGTGGTGGTCTTTGTGGAAATTTCATGCTCTCGAGAAACTAACGTGAATGTGAACTTTCACCTTCTTCCTAGGAGGTTTTGCGGATGTTAGCGCATGAATGTTCAGCCTTTATAACTGCTCTAAATTTTTAGTGTAAAATTGCAACATAAATATCACAATTATTCACTTCTAACAACCCCAATTTTCATGGCAATACGTGGAGAAAAGATACCAAACAAAGAAATATTTTTTCATCCCTAGGTAGCATCTATACTGATACTTTAGTGATTTTGTTTCTTGGTCCCCATTTATTGATTTTTGCAGCCACTTTAATTATGCATTTGGTGCTCATTGTTAATGAAGTGCTTCTGGCTACTACTGCTTGAATGATTCATGTTTAATGGTGATTTTACAACTGAATATATGTGTTCCTTGCAAATTTTTATTTCTATGTGTTCCTTCCATAAACCATGACAATCACTCAAAGGAAATATGCCTCATTACCATTCATTGTCAACCAACAATGTGTCGTTAAGGAACACATAAACATATTTTAATTCCTACATGTGGTTGTAGGAAATAATGATAGCCATCTATATTTAATGGTGAAAACAACTACATGAAGTATGGTTGTCAAGGCTAATGAAATGTGTTGTGACTACTACAAGGCTTAGCCTAGTGTTGGAATACTCTGCATTAACTGTTAGCAATTTAATTAGAGATTCCTCATACCCAAATACATCATACTCCTCCCTTGTTTCTCACACTTAAGACAAACAATAAAATTTCCAATTTACAGTTTGCTCTCTTTTGGCCTGGAGTGAAATGATGAAAACATGGTTCTAGGTCTAAAACATGGTATTTATACTCTAACTTGAATCTTCTAGTTAAATATTGATCCACTATGGTATATTCCCATGCTTCGGTACTAACATCAATGATGGTTTTGGTATCATGCCTTGCGAGTAGTCTTTGTATTGTGGTTCCTATCTATGTGATATTGCAAGCAATCTCACTATAGTGGCATATCCCTATGTAGGGATTTCATTCTACATTAATACTCTTCTCTCAAATGGATTACGTCCTTGAATTAGATAGCATTCATTGCATCATTCTTCTTGGTGGCATAAATTCATCCAAGTGAATATATACTACAATTTAGTATGTTGATATTAAATTAGTATTAACCTAGTTGATTCAAAAGTGATAACCACACAAATAATTGGTACTGTTTTGTGGTTTTTTTCCGTCTTTTTCAGTTTCTGAAGTATCCTCAAGCCTTGCTAAATAGTAAATACTATACTAACATAGTGTACAAGCATGTAGTGGTATGGAGATTTGTCATAGGTTTTAGTGGTGCCTCGAAATAGTAATAATATGTTAGTGTTATTTCTTATTGAGAGTTGATTGTAGTCCAGTATTAAAATGGATCATTGCAAACATTTCTCACTATTATTATAGCATTGGGAATGTTATATTTCAATTGTAACTAGAAACCTAAAAAATTGAAAAATAGGATTTGAACATATATGTCATCAACTCTATTTTTCCTTCTAATAAATCTATGATTTTGTGTTTTTATAATATAATCTAACTGTCACATACATTGATACGGTGTACAGGCCGTGGATGGATTAGCGGTAGTTAGTAGGAAATTGTTGCTTGTGCTAAATCAAAGGCAACTAGTTATCAAAAGTATGAATTACTAGTTTAGTATACTTAGTTTTAATTATGGTGATAACTAGTTTAGTATACTTAGTTTTAATTATGGTGATAACTAGTTTAGTATACTTAGTTTTAATTATGGTGCTCACCATGTAATGTTTTGGAACTTCTTTGATATAGACATTGATTTAGATATGATAAAGCAAATATATTTTTCTATGTTATAACTAATTTATTCATAACTATGTTACATGCAACACTTATGGCAAACCAATCCTTATAAAGGAAATTTATGAACACGTCGCGGGTTATGTGCATTTGTGCACACTATTTTGGTGGCTAAGGTCAGAATTTTATCTCTATTAATAAAGAGCTATGCACTATCATTTAAATTTCTTCTCTTCATGATTTTGAGGGAGTTTCACGAGAAATCTCTTGCATGATTGAATATGGAATTGTTGATTGAGATTTAGGATTTGTTTTTACATTAAGCACATGACAATTATCTTTAATCCTAAAGGCCTTATGGAGTTATCCTTGTAGGTTATGATATTAGAGATGGCCCAACTATATATGATTGAGTGATCAAGAGTAGCATATGTAAGTCTTTGGTTTTATTTTCTCCTTGTAGTATGTTTAGTTTGGTTTCTTCTATTCTTATACGAGTACAATCGATTCACTATTTTGATAGCATGTTTGAAGGTCATATTGCAAATTAGCATTTAAATTAATCTTACAAAAATATAATATTATTAGAAAACTATAATGTCATATCTTTCATACTTAGTTTGAACATATTTTCTTTATTTAAAATTTAGAGATGAACAACATTGATATTAGTAGTTGCTTTTAAAAGAAGCAATAAATGCTTTGAGACCTTCATACCCTCTTAAATGCTTTCAGACCTTCATAACCTCTTGACTTTGATATTGCCATCTTACTATTTGAAATGGGATTGGATTTGTTGCTCCCACTCTTATAATATTCTCTTAAGAAATTTACAATGATTCAACAGTATCCATCTCTTAATTGGACACATGTATGTTGAACATGACGATGAATTGGACATTTTAAGACCTTGTGTATGTATTCAGAATGTTGGAACTTTGAAGCAATTTTTATAAAGTTAAAGTATTGTTGGAAGTTATTATGGAGGTTTCCCTTCCATTAATTAGTGCATATTAATTAGCGCAGTGAAGCTTGTAAATACATCTATTTAAACCTTTTTTTTGTAGCTTACTAGTCATTCTTATGACTTGCAATAAAATACTTAGCAGACACCAGAGTCTTAAACAACCTTGATATGTGCTTAGATTTTTTTTGGTATTTTTGTAAGTAAAATAAGATCCAAATTTTACAAAATAATTTGAGAGTGCCAACTAGAACATTTGGATACAATTTTTATCTTGAAAATACTAGTCATTTTTCTTCACCTTTAAACATACTAAACATTCCACTATTAGAGGACTTGGTAAACAATTTGCATATGATATATTCAAATATTATTGCTTTTTGACTGGCTTAACAATTGGGTAAATGATGGACAAAGAGAGAAAATACCAGCATGTATCCTTGTATATCAGTCCTTCCAGGTTGTGATATCCATTTAAGTTACTTTCTGCACCTTCTCTACAATCATTCATAAATTGCATAGGTTCTCATCCAACTTATCCAATAGATTTGGTTAATGAAAGTACCTCTACCTCTCGTGTGCTCCATATCCCTTATCTAGTTTCATGCCCTCCAAAGTTCATGGAGCTAGATTGGATCTGCAACTACATTGAAGTGATTGCAGTTGACAAACAACTTGTCGTTGTATATAACTACTGGAAATATGTTGTTGAAAATGTAACTTCAGAATATATTCTATTGTATTTTATTGTACCTCCATCATATATGTTTTTCCTCCATTCAGGGATGTCATTATTTTATTTGGTCATGCTAGAATATCGAGGTAAAACCTCCATTGTAATTCAGAGAAATAGTTCCCAGAAGAAGTATGATATAAAATGTATTTTGAGTATTCCTAGGTAGATCGACCCCATTAGAGAACTTGTCCGACCTAGTTAGGTAAGTGAGTCACACAACTGAAGAATATAAATAGGGAGGCACCCTGCCTCATTCAAACACACTCCCTCACTCAAGCTCGCTAGAGAGAGAGAGAGAGAGAGAGAGAGAGAGAGAGAGAGAGAGAGAGAGAGAGAGAGAGAGAGAGAGAGAGAGAGAGAGAGAGAGAGAGANNGGTATTCTATCTTGGTTTGACATTGTACTTAGGGACAAAACTATTTTGAAGAAGTTTGTGGGGTTTTCTCCCGTATGGTTTCCCCAAGGAAAATATTTGTGTTCTTGTGTATTTTTGTGCTTGTCTATATTTCAAATGAAAGATATAAGATAATTGAATTAAAGTACAAACTCTAGCATGGTATCCGAGACACTCTAAAAGAAGGCATTGTGCAGCTGCGAAAACTAGGCCTTCCAAGTTCTAGCAATTTTCTCCACAAAATTTAAGAGGGATATGATAACTCACCTCAAGGAGGCACATATTTTGGTGAAGAAAGTTTTCAGTTTGAAGAAGTTTCATTTTTGAACTCATCACTACTGCTAAGGGAAACTAGGACTTCCTAGTTCAAGGTCTTCTCTCCACAGATCATCAGAAAAAGAGGGATAGGCTAATTCTCCCTAGGAGGACACATCTTTTGGAGGAAGCAGAATCAAGTTCGAAGAATTTTCATTTTGACCCAAAAACTAGTGATGGGGAAAACTAGGCATCACGATTTTGGGGTTTTTATCCATCAATTTGGAAAAGGGAATAGAATGGAAAAATCACCTTGAAGAGGCACATATCCCTATCCAAGAATAAGTTTATAAAATTCCTACTTTGGAAAATTAGGGTTTCTATAACAAATCCTAGGATAACTAGCTCCAGAACCAAGTTGGGGATCTCCAATTGGTAAGGCCTAAAATATATGCTATTTGAGGTTCTCATTTCAAAATGACTCACCGCACCAAGCTTGATGATAAGCTTGAGGGAGATGACAACTTCCGAGTATGGAAGTATATATGATATCTCTTGTCCTTGAAGAAAATGATTTGGACAAATATATTAGTGAGGAATTTCCAACACCAGAGGGAGATGAAGCAAAGAATATCAACAAGAAGAACTTGGTCAAGGAAAAAAGATCACAGACTCCATTAAATATCATCTCATTCCCCACGTGCCATCTTTGAATACACCCAAGGTGGTGTTCGATGTTTTGACGAAGTTATTCAAAGGGAAGAACACCAATAAGAATATGACATTAAGGAACCAACAAGGGTCTCTCAAATCAAGGAACAACTTGAAGTACTTGAAGAAAAGGTATAAGAAGAAGAGATCATTATGACCACCTTGAATGGTATCCCAAAATCATGGGACTCATTCATTCAAGGAATATGTGCCAAGAAAAAGTTGATCACTTTCAACAAACTATGGGAAGAATGCACTCAAGAAGAAGCTCTGTTAATAACAAGAGAAGAGAAGAGGGAAACAAATGATGATCAAGCTCTCACAGTTCACACTAGAGGAAATCACAACAAGTGGGAGGGCCACCATCACAGAAGAAAAAGGAGACCGAGAAGAGATATATCTAGTGTTATATGTTACACATGTGATGAGAAGAAACATTAATCCAGAGAACGTCCCCAGAACAAAGGATTATCCAAGACAAACAAAAAGAAGAGGCATCATGCTCACATTGTTGAAGAGGATGAACTGGAAAGAAAAAGAACAAAAGAATATTCCTCAAGTTATGAGGAATATGTACCTTAATATAGAAGGATTCAACCCATGATAATAACCTCTTATCCATCTCAGTATTTGGATAAGAAGAGACGCAGTTGTGAATGAAGAAGTGACACTCAAATTCAAAACCAGTAGATGGTCCCATGTGATCTATGGTATAGAAAACCTACTTAGCATGAGCAAGACATACACATGTCTTCGGAATTATATGATGAGGGAGAGTACACTGTCAAAATACTCAAGTAAATCCCGCAAGAAGACAAGGATCAAGAGGGAGTCCACCAAAATAACAAACAAAGATAAGTATTTGGATTGTCATATGATATTGTTTATATATTTATATTCCTAGATTCAGAAAATGAATTATGCATGTTAGAATGTTTGCATTCATGAACAATATATTACTATCTTGCATATGATGGATAAGTAGCCTATGGAGTTGTACAACATTCCATTGATACTTATCTAGAATGAAACCTCTTTGCTGTCATAATGGGAGTAGTGCACACTCTTAATAATGTTTTGGTGAAGATGGAAGGCATCTAGAAAGTTACCGTATGGATGAATGTTGCATTCGCTTAGATAGTTACATGATTGTGTGACATATGCCTTTGTGCATAAGAAATTGTCATTATTAATATGTTTTGGAAATTATGAAATGTTTCTAATCATGCAAATGAATTTGACTTGTAGGAAAGATAATGTACAATCACCTACAACAAAAGAAGGATGAGAATTTTTCTGAAGAACGCATGATGATGGTTCAACTAGAATATTCACTCCAACAACATACATGAAGAGGAACTTGAAGCTACCAGGGTCAAGAAACCATGATGGAAGAAAGAGCTTCAGAAGAATATAAGAATCATTATATGACCAAGACATAGAGAGTGGTAGATCCACCTTGAGAGATGAATACCATATTGATCATGACAGATCATCCAAGATGAAGAAAAGTATGATGAGACTTCCAATGAAAGTAAGATGCCTCAGACACACTCCAGTTATGTGGCACTATTGTGTGACCTTCTAGATATGAAGAAGAAGTTGAGAAGAAATTGAAGGAGACTATGATCAAGGAGTACCATTTGATCATGGAGAATGATGTCTAGGATGAGGTTCCAAGACCTCAAGGGAACTCTGTAGTGTCTTCTATATGGATCTACAAGATCAAGCATGCAACATATGGCAACATCAAGAAATACAAAGTAAGGTTCGTGGTTTCTCTCAGAAAGAGGGAGTAGATTATGGAGATACATTCTCCATTGACCAAACACACTTCTCCAGTGAAGTAGAAGTGTATATCAAGTAGAGGAGCACATGTGCGCTGAAAGATTTGTACAAGCTTAGAAGGAACCTATGGGAAAACACATACAGTTACTTGGGGATAACCTAGAGTGATCGATATCTCACTCTTTGCTACAATGTTGAATATGGAATCCTACAAAGGAAGAGAATCTCATAGATGGGTGCAAGAGGAATGTTCAACAAAGTTTGAGATGGAGGATATTGGTATCCAATTACCTTGAGAAATGATATAGACGGATACCCAGAAAATCAATAGAAGAGGAAGCTACCTGCCACTCCAATACATAATGTACCAATGCAGATAGTACAAGATGCAAAGGGAGGATGGTGCTCCACTTCAAACAGAGTGATTATAGTAGATAGCAGAGTTCAAGGATCTTGATATGATTCTTGAGTGTAGCAGAATCCAGAGAAGATTTTCCTTAGCCAAGAAAAATGTGCAGTCGAGATCATGAAGAGATTCGAGATGTTGGATTGCGAGGCTACATCGTTGACATCGAAATTGAAGTTATTGTGTGATCCTAATTCAAATACATTGATGCCACAGTCTACAGTAAGATGATCGACTCATTGATGTTCTTGACAAACACAAGGCTAGGCATATGCATTGTTGTGAACACCCTGAGCCAGTTCTTAATAGATATGAGACATGTTCAATTGATTGTTGAAAATAATGTATTGAAGTACATGAAGGGTATAGTTGAGTATGGGCTCAAGTATGAAGTCAATCAGAAGATTAACCTGCATGGCTATGTTGATTTAGATTGGGCAGGAGGTTCCACAGATAGGAATAACACTTTTGGATGTTGCTTCAGTTTGGGATCGAATATGATATCCTGGTTTAGTAGGAATCAGTCATGCATGGTGCTGAGTATATATGAAGAAGAGTATGTTGTATTCTGTTCAACTAGTTGTGAGGCAGTATGGATTCAGAAGCTACTTTTAGATTTGTTTGATGTCGAGTTAGAGGCAAATTGTATCTTTTGCGACAACTAGAGTTGCGTGAAGTTGTTGGAGAAACAAGTGTTCCATGACAAGTCGATCAAGCATATTGAGTTCAAGTATCACTATATCTGGGACATGGTGTAGAGAGGAGTAGTGAAGCTCCAGTATGTGGCGATAAATGAACAGATAGCCGATGTGTTGACTAAGCTATTAGCCAGAGTGAAGTTTGAATACTTCAGAGAGAAGTTTGATGTCATCTAGATCAAGTTCCCTAGAAAGACAGAGTCAAGAGACAAGAAAATGAAGATTCACTAGAGATGGTTCTCGCATGGTGGAAGAAATAGGCGGTCCTTGGGACGTAATGCACTTGGGGTGCTCCTGAATGTACTCCCATGATGGAGATGATGAAAGGTCCATCAAAAGGCGCAGATGCACTAAATATGGTTCTCGTATGGTGGAAGACACAGGTGGTCCTTGTGACGTAATGCACCTCGAGTGCTACTGGCTATACTCCCATGCTGGATATGATGATAGGTCCTCCGGTGCCAAGGCTGGTTCTCGTATGGTGGAAGACACAGGTGGTCCTTGGGACTTAATGCACCTGGGGTTCTCCTGGATGTGCTCCCATGCTGGTAGAAATGGGATGATTATTGAGAGACATAATGCACTTGGGGTGCTACTGGGATATACCCATTACGTGGGATACAAAGGTGGTCTGTTGGAAATGAGGTGTGCATCTAGGCTCCTCTTCGTGCGTGATGATGAGATGACCTGGATACGATGAGATGACACTATGAGACGCAGGTGATTTCCATGGAAATGTAACGTGTCTTCCTAGGATGTACCTACATGATGGATTGCTCGTAGAGATGATGAAGACCTAGATAAGATTTAGGTCTACATCCAACATGAAATAGGGATGGATCTATAGAAACTTCTAAGGACAGATAGATTGGAAAGATGTCACTAGGAAATGTTTGACAATATGAGAATTGATGATGATCCAGAGATGATGATTCAATGATGATGATCCACAGATGATGATACAACAATAATGATCTAGAGATGATGATCCAATGATGATATCCAGGGACTGTGTCCAGTTGTGATGATGACTGGGTTGAGAGAATACCTTCCTAGTTAAGAGGGAGTGTTGTTGAAAATGTAGCTTCAGAATATATTCTATTGTATTTTATTGTACCTCCACCAGAGATGTTTTTCCTCTGTTTGGGGACGTTATTATTGTATTCGGTCATGCTATAATATCGAGGTAAAACCTTCGTTATAAGTTGGGGCGATATCCCTAGAAGAAGTATTATATAAAATGTATTTTGAGTATTGCAAGGTAGACTGACCCCAATTAGAGAACCTGGCCGACCTAGTTAGGTAAGTGAGTCACACAATTGAAGAATATAAATAGGGAGGCTCCCTCCCTCATTCATACACACTCACTCACTCAAGTTCGCTAGAGAGAGAGAGAGACAAGTGTGCTAGTGTTAGAAGAAGAAGAAGTTGTCGAATATATCTTTCTTTGGGTATTCTATCTTGCTTTGACATTGTACTTAGTTACAGAACTATTTTGAAGAAGTTTGCAGGGTTTTCTCCTTTATGGTTTCCCCGAGGAAAGTATTTGTGTTCTTGTGCATTAATGTGGTTGTCTATATTTCAAATTAAAGCTCTAACATAATTGAATTAAACTGCAAACTCTAACAAAATAAAATTTCGGTATTTCTCTTCCACAATTATATTTGGCTTAATGTTTCACTATCATTAATGTTAATCAATATATATGTCAAAGTTTAGAGCTCACCATACAATTTGTACAAAGTAATTTAACAATCCACATGGATTTACAAATGATGCAATATGGGTTCTAATATTACTCCTCTCCGCAATTCTGAAAGGGTGTTAGCTTATTGGAAGACAACCTTCCTTACGAGAATGAGGTTGGTGGTTTGATTCCTCCATGCCATGTCTATAAAAAACAATGAATAAAAATGATTAAATATACTACCAGTTGAAGACAATTAAAGATTAAAAATGACTAAAGATGATACCAATTAACATAAAATTAGTGACTAAATATGCTACCAATTAAAGACAAATTAAGGACTAAATATATTATCAATTGACATGAATTAATGGATAAATAAATCACTAAATATACTACCAACTAACGGAAAATATACTACTATTTGACGACAATTAATGGTTAAAATGACTAAAATCAATGACTACAATGACTAATTAAATGAATAATTAAACAACCAAATATACTCCCAATTAATGAATTTAGATCAAGCAATAAATGGCTAAAATATTTGAGTCATTAGTTTAGTGGCGAGTTATATGAATGCAAATATAACACCACTGGTTATCTGACCAAAAATAGTCATTTATATGTTGCATTTTGTAGTTTTTTTAGTAATAAATTTATCTTTTTTCTACTAGTGAAAGTTGATTCTCTAATCCTAAGAAAAAAATGTCATATTCTAAAATCCACTTTGAGAAAAATTGGAAGTTGCTTTAATATCTATGAATTGTCATTGATTTTGGAGGATAAGGTTCCATAGGATGGCTTGCTATAATTGGCAAATAAAAACATCTCCCCTTGCCACCCAAATGCTCAAACAACAAGCAAGGAGAGTTCCTATAAATGAATTTGTTTCTTCCCTCCTATGTATTGTTCTATATTGTTAACAACTAAGATTTTCTCACCTGACATGTCATCAGAACAATCACCTTTATATGTCATCATGCCACCTCATTTACACCAATCTGGTCTTGGAAAATTAAAAAAAAATCCCAAAAATGAAAGACAATCCTTAAAAAATAATTTATAACTCAGGTCTCTCTTAATCCCTCAATAAGTGTGACCCAAGTCGCTCAAAATCCTTCAATATGAGTGGCCTAAATTTCATAAAACACCAAAAAAGTGCGACCCAACCTTCGGCTTGTCTTTCGCTTGTCACTTATTCATGTACAACAAAAAGAAAAAGCGATGGACACAAGTATCTACGTAGATACCTTTAGATGACGAATCTAGAGCCCAAAACTTAGCTCTAGAACCCCATCATTAGCTATAAAATAGACACCAAGGCCCCCCATTTCACATATAATTCCATTCCACTTTCTCAAGTCGACACTCTATCAGATTTTTACCTATATTGAAGTAGATATTTTCTCACTTCCCTCTCACCTCTTGGATATCTTCTTCTCATGACATGTGGTCGTAGAATCAATAGGAGGTGAGGAGAACCAACAGACCCTCCCTGAGATACCTATAATGAATTCCCCTTTTGCGATTGGTCAGGTGCTCTTGGTTCCTGTAGCTCTTTTCATACATTAATACAAATAATATTTATTCTTTCAGATCTTGTGTATGTTTTTTTATTTAATTCAAAGAACAAAAATATTTTCATTTTCTTTATACTAGCACTTGAGTTAGTTTCATTTCGTAGTTTAGTTGTTTGTTTTGTTTTTTTTATTTGAAAATATGCTCGAGCCTACTACCCTCTAGCAAGTGTTTTTTAGCACTAGCATGTGTGAAAACACATGCTACATATATGCTCTCATACCCTATTGGAGAATTACCTAAAAAAAAAATCATCTAATATTTTTATGGAATAAGAGAAAACTTAAATTCAATGTGCATTTTGACTTACAAATTTTGCAAAAGACAATCGACATATAGAATCTTTTAAGCTTAAATGTAGTTTGAGATGAATTTTGCATGTTTGTATTTTGTGCAGTATTTGTATGAATGGACTGATATTTGTATGAGAAACAACAATGTCCTTAAATTGTATCCACGATATAGGCATGGGTAGATAGAAAATCAATTTTTGATAGGTTTGGTAATTATATAATTTGGAACTTGGAATGTTGACAAAGATTCCTAAAGTTTTATGCGATGCCTTAGGTTTTAAAATATGAAAAAAAGGATTGAAATCAACTGAGTGTTAGGGCATATCGAGTAGGAATACAGTTTTAAAATATGAAAAAAGGATTGAAATCAACTGAGTGTTAGGGAATATCGAGTTGGAATACATGATTAGATTACCCCAATTTTTTTTTATTGATGTTTATGCACAAACCTATTTACCCATAGAGGAATGATTTATGGTATTATACTCACCGAATTTGGAGGCATCCTCTTAGTCTCCCTCGACCACTTCCGAACTTAGTTTCCATTTTTCACCACAAAAACTCTCCCAGTTTCTAACCTCATGACTCACATCGAACTCTCCCATTTTCTCTCCTCATGGCTCATAATATCTTTCTCTCCTCACGACTCATAATGTCTCAATTGCATGCTCTCTTCATGTCTCAAAATGGTTTGCTCCCCTCATGGTTGAGAATGGATCACACCGAACTCTCTCAGTTGGTCTCCTCACAACTCAAAATGGATCAACACTTCGTTCTCCTCATGGCTCAGAATGGGAGCTTGCTATCCTCACAACTCAACTCTCTGCTCTGCTCATTGCTCACAAATCATCAAGCGCCCAATAGTGTACATGCACAATGAGGTTGGGTGCAGGCGAGAGAGGTAAATACTTTGGCCCTTTTTGTTCGTTTTTTTTTAATTTGTAATTTTTATATATGTAATTAAAAAAGCCATATATTTATTATTTATAATTTTTATATATGTAATTTAATGTAATTTATTATTTCGAATATATGCTTGTGTGTGTGTGTAATTTTTTCATATATATAATATATATACATATATTCGTATACATAAATTGGAAAATAAAATTTAATATAAAAATAAAAATAAGATTTAATTTTAAAATGGTTTTTGATAAAAAAAATCAAATTAAAAATTTAATGACGATGACAGTGATGATGATGATGACGACATCAACGATGATGACGATGTTAGTGGTGATGAAAATGAAATGATGGTGATGACAATTTTGATAACTAAATCATTATCATCGTTGTTGTCATTATGACCATCATTATCGTCATAAATATTATCATAATTATCATCAACATCTTCAAAAACAACAACATCATTGTCATCATTAGTAACATCCTCATCACCATCCCCATTAGAATCATCCTCATCATCAACATCATCATCTTTAGCAACATCATCGTCATTCATCCACAAGAAATTACTTGCCCCAAAATGTATCCTAAATAAGAAATGGATTAAAAGATAATTACGACGTACTTATAATTCTTAATCACATAATCATTGAAACTCCTAATTCCACCTTAAATATTTTTTGAATACATGATAAACAAGGTGGGTCATGGTGGCGTGGTTAACATTTTTTGCACATGGATATATGTGGGGTTAAACCACAATTTTGATTTTTTCATGAGAGGGTAACAATCAAGAATTCTGTATTATTTTTAACCCATTTCAATTTACCTAAAAACAGTTCTTGGCTTTTGTCCCTCCTCCGAGGATCCTCACCCAAGTTCAGTCCCTTTTTCTTAGCACAACAAAGCCCTAGATATCGGCCCAATAGAGTAGAGCTCAGTCGACAGCACCTGTAACGCATATGCAGTCTCACCCAAGATATATTTCTTAATGGGTATCTTCCAGAACCACGTTTCCATAGATGGGTGGGGACTTTCTGGTACCTTGGCCCCTTACCAAGGTTCTCAACAAATATTGTGGGTGGATTATTTATGCTTACTATAAACAGTTAGACCGGGACCCAACCTCTCTTATGCAACTTATTATAACAACAACCTTTGTGCAACATAATTGTATTCAAATGATACAATGCCACTGATATACATCTCTTCATTCATAAGAAAATCTATAAGTATCCATTCAATGAAAAATTTATATAGGTAACTCAAACACATTCAACATTCACACATATACACAGAATATAATGTGGAAATCCATCCGAGCAAAAACCACAAAGGTGCTCTTCATATGGCACGAGAAATATATGCACCTTTTGTCTGTGCACTAAGCTGCATAATCTGTTCTAGATCTTCTTCTCTTCTTTTATAGACTCTTTCTCCCTCTCATGCTTTCTGATCTTCTCTATGCTATCTCTTTACTCAACTCTACTAATGATCCACACACAGACTGGATTGACTCAACCTCTCCTACACTTCTGTGCTCTCAGCTGCAGATTCTTCAACTCATATGCACTCAACAACATTAGCATACAACAAAATACAGAGGAACTAACAGTCTAACAATTCAAATCTAACAATAGAGAAGCTAACCCACATACAATTTAGGTCACTTATTTTATAGACTCTTTTACAGACTCTTTTACATACTCTTTTCCTCTCGCTTTCTTAGCTGAATTCCTATACTTAGCCAACATGACGTCTTTCCTATTCTAGTAACACCTAACAGTAGGCACTAATGGTATGAATTAAAAATATACCTTCATACATGTGGTTTCCATCGAATATAGCCGAACTCGAACTCACGATCTTTATGGCCTATCACTTTCTAACCATTACGCCTTACTATGTTTTTCCAGATGTTATGCCACTTGCATGCATTTGCATGCCTTCTGATACTATTATTATGTTGCATATTCCCTTGTCGCACTCCTTCCTTTTATCACAACTTCCTCTTCTTTCATGCATCTTCCTTCTTCTTCCTTCGAGTCACTGCCTTTGTCACAACTCCTTTCTCTTCTTCTTTCTAGTCACTGCTTCTATTGCAACTCCTTTCTCTTCTTCTTTAGCTCTTCTCCATACTTAGGAATAATTCTAAATTAATTCTACTTTCCTTTCCCTCGGCCCAACAGGCCTCCAACACCCACTTGTGGCCCGTCCTGAGCCACTCGAAGCTATTCCTCCATTTCTTTCCTTGTGCTGAATTTTCTATGAAAATATTCCAAGATTTTCTCCACTCGCTCTGCTTCCAGCCACAATTATTCCTATGTATTTTGTAATTGTTCCACAAGGTTGGGACTGACATGTTCCAACATTATCTTCTCTACTGATGCTGTTGCTTCTCGCATCTTCTGATGTACCTTTTTTTGTGTATGTTATTTCTAGCTTCTGATACTATCATTCTTCTTTCTTCTATCAGATAAAGTTACTGTTTCAGAGCAATAGGACTCACAAGATGGGAAAATTATCCACATCATCGATTCTCCTTGTTTAAATTTCTAGCTTCAGCTACCAACTCATCCCGATTTTTTCCTTCCCTTCTTCAGAATCTTCCTATTTATTAGTCCTGACTGAGTATACAAAATCGGTATAAACCTTAGAGCTCGCAGCAGTCGACACGGAAACTCAGTGCTTAGATATTTTCTTTTCCCTACTACTGGTAAAGTATGCCATCTCAACAACATATTACCTTTATTTATTGGAATATAACCGTTCATCTTTTTCTTGAAAACTTCATCACCCCATATGTTTTCATCCTTTTGTAGAGATTACGGTTATGATGGCTGCCTTTGTTTTTGTTTACCTCTATCTAAACACTAGTTTGTACTGACGAGTTCTAGCAATGGATATTATGCATTGTGGCACCTGGTTCCACATTTTTATCCGACGAATTCGGTGGGATGTCTTTTGGCCCTTGAATTCTAGCTGTTGCTTCTTCGTTCTTTCTCAACAATGTTGAGACATTGTTTCTCTTGCGGGAACCATAACACTTCCTTATTTCCATCCTTGGTAAGATGGTTCGTATCGTTAGTGAAAAGAGGACTTGAATTAGCTTAGTTTCCAATCGCCTCCCTCGTTGCGGTGGAACATATCCTACAACATTTTCCTCAACCATAACAGGTATCACAACTTTAATCACGGAGCCCCTAAGGGAACTAGCGCTAAAGCTCATAGTCACCATACTTCTCCAACAATTTTACTCCATCTTTGGGTTTTCTAGGGAGTAGCTCGATGTGGCATTACATGAGAGTAAATTTTAAAGCGAGGGAAAGTAGAAGAATTGTCTAGGTGTTCAATATGTCTAACATTCACACATGTAGTCATCTAGTGGGATAATGACAACACGATTCATCACTTGGGCCAGCTCTCTAAGTTATTATGTTGACGCTGCTAACTACGACACCCCTTTTTTCTATGATGTCATTATACTTATGACCGAAGTGACCATCATATTCTCTCAGTATCTACAGATTTAATGACTGGAAACTATCATGTCAACACTTTTCTTCTTTATTGTACCATCATCACATCATTTGAGACCTATGTTCTTTCATGTGGTAGAATCCCTCTCTTTTCCATCTCCTCAAGTTCCCTGTCACACTCCTTGTGTCTTGCATTTCCTTTGTAATGAGGTTCTCGTCTTGTTACTGACCAATTGGATTTGCTCAGACTTTTGACCTTGTCTAGATTCCAATTCTACAGAACTTTAGTTCTTTCTACGGAAGACTAGCAGTCTGCGATCATACCCTTTTTTTATTTATCATTTATTTTATGTGAGTGAGATGAAGTTATCAAAATAAGGTTTCAATCGACTCCCATTGACGAGTCCTTTGACCTCTGTCCCATCTAATTTCTCTAACTCTACTGCTCCTCCATCAATGATTTCCTTAACGACATATGGTACTAACAAATGTGTTTTTAACTTTCCTGGGTGCTTGAAGAATTTACTAATACATAAGAACAAGACCTCCAACTTCAAAATTATTGCTATTAATATGTCCATCATGCCATACATTTTTCCTTTGATTTTCTATGTTTCGATGAAATCCTGCAATAAAACGTTCTTCCTCCATGTGTATTAGTTGAAGTAATCTATCTTGCACATCATCAACATCTTTCATTTCAGTGATCGCAACAACTCTTAAACTTGGTACAATGTATTTTATAGGCATGTCAACTTCTTGTCCATATATGAACCTGAATGGAGTCTGACCTGTCAACTTCTTACATGTTGTGCGACATGCCCATAATACTACAGAGATATTCTGATCCTAGTCATCTCTTCGTGCATTGCAGACATTTGTCAGTGCATTTTCCAGAATCTTGTTAAATTCTTCGACAACTCCATTTGCTTGAGGATTATATGGATTTGTTCGTCTATGCTGTATCTAGAATTCGTGAGTCAATTCTTCAATTAATTGATTTAATGAAATGCGTACCTTGATCACTGATCAAAATATTTGGGTATCCAAACCTTTTCATAATGTTTTCGAATAATAACTTCGTAGTTGTCACAGTAGTACAATCCTTTACTGGCACAACTTATTCCCATTTGGTTAGGTAATCAGTCGCACTGATAATATACCTTGTTCTCGGGCAGTTTCCTGCTGGACTAATAGGTCCTACGAAGTCAACAACCCATTTAACAAATGTTTGTAATGTTATCTGTGGTAATAATGGCATTTCATCCCTTTCGGGACGGATTCCCAGTTCTTTGAAAAATATCACAACTGCGACAATAATCCTGAGCATATGCATGCATGGTGGGCCACTATAATCCTACTTGCAAAATCTTGCACACTGTAGCTTTTCTTGCATAGTGGACTTTTGCGACACCAGCATGTGATTCACTTAATATCATTGACCACTCATGCTCCAAAATACAACGTCAAAGTATCTCATCAGGACCCATTTTATACAAGTGTCCAACAATCAAATGGAAATCTGCAGCTTGCACCACCAACTGTTTCTTCTACGTCGTGGTGAACTCAGTTGGCACATAACCTGTACTCAGAAAATGTATGATATCTTTATACTAATCATCAAACATGTTTATCGTAAATAATTTCACATCAGTAAGATTATATTCCAAACTAGTAGGTTCTTCTCCACTTTCAATCCTTGACAGATGGTCTGGTCCCAAATTCAACCGACCGAGTTTAGGAATTATCTCAAAATTAAATTCATGGAAGAGGAGAAGCCACTGACATATATTCCCCCCAAAAATGGCTTATTGACCAAATATTTTAGCGCAGAATGGTTAGTGTACATCTTGAAATGTCCACCCAGTAAATAGTGTTTAAATTTCTACAGCGCATATACCATCGCTAGTCCTTCTCTCTCCATTGTGGTATAATTTTTCTCTACAGTTGATAACTTCCTGCTAGTGAAGGCAATGGGATGATCAATCGATCCTTCACCCGACTGCGTTAGTACCACATCGAGCGCAACAGATGATGCATCGACATGAACTTGGAATTATTTTTCCCAATATGGAGATACACGTATTGGCACAGTAGCCATCTTCTTCTTCAGCTTGTCTAGACTCTCTTGACAATATTTTGTCCACTGAAACTTGGTGTTTTTTTTTCAACAGTCTCTCCATCGGAGCAGTCACCTCTGCATATCCCTTCATACAATTTCTGTAATATCTAGTATGTCCTAATGTTTCTCTAACTGCTTAACCATGGTAGGTGGTGGTAAGTCAAGGATGATCACAACCCTGGATGGATCAACCAAAATTTTGTCATGACAAAACACATGGCCTAACAGAGCTCCAAAAGGTGCACAAAAGATACGCTTTTTCAAATTTAGGGAAATTTGATACTAGCGGCATCGTTCCAACATCATTCCGAGGCTCTCTATATGGCCTTTTACAAGACCAAATACTGTCTAGTTTTCAAAGTATACTTCAAGATATTTATGTATAAAATATTTAAACGCAACAACTATGATTCTAGAAAAAAATGTAGTCACATTCTTGAGTACAAAGGGTATTACCGTGTATTGGAAGCATCCCCACTCTGTCACAAAGGTAGTCTTGTGTCAGTCCTCCTTTTCAATTCTTATATGATGGTAACCCAAGAATCCATCAATGAAATAATACATTTCTTGTCCTACTACATTCTCCAATACTTCATCCATGAATGGAGTTGGAAATGGATCATGCAAACATGCATCATTTAACTTCCTCAGGTTGACAAAAATTCCCACTTCACTTGAGGTTTTCTTGTCTTGTACTACAAATGGATTGATCCATCCTGATTCTTCGACAGGTTCTATCATGCTTGCCTCTAGCATTCAGTCTAGTTCAACTTTAACTTTTTCTTCATATCACGACTTTAATCTGTACGACCGTTCTTTGACCAACCTTGCGTTGGGCCTCAAAGGTATCTTCATCTCACCGAGGTCACAGATCTTCATATTCATCTCACTTGGTAGGGAACATATCTTGAAATTCATGTAGTAAGTCAGTGATATTCCCCACAGTCTCATTGTCCTAGTAATCTCCAATATTAGCAAACTTTGGGTTTTCAGACGAGCCAATATTTACTTTCTTGATCTTAAGTTGACTCAGGAATTGGTCACTAGAAATGCCAGCTCCTTCCACTACATGCATACCTTTTGACTTAGGTATGTTTATCTCAAGCGGCTCATCATCATTTGGTTCTCCTATAATATTGTAACATTCTATCCAGTGGTGTACTGTCATGCTAAATTGATGGAAGTTCGTGGCTGTGACCGGGTTTTCTTCAAATATGTTTTCCTTCATTTTTTGTAGCGCAACATGAATTGTCGGCTGTTCACTTGCGAACTCAAATGTATGGGTGAAACTTGTGGCCAAATATTCCCATTTGACAGTTCCTCTTCGCATCTCCACTGATGTATACCAATTCCTTGGTACCATTTCCAATGTGTGGATGAATCAACGAACCCACTCTTGTCGAGGATATTCTTTCCATTTCATGTGACAATGCTCAATATGCTCCACAGGATTTGTCAGTCCCGTATATTTCTGATCAGGATAACTGATTTATTCCCCAAATCTAATCTCTAGTAATATTTTACACTGTGGCCACTCATATATAGATTTTTTATGTGTACCCTACCATCTAGCGGGCATAGCTTTCATCACAAAGTCCAAGGCAAACAATCACTATGATTATGTAACTTTTTCTTCAAACTCCACCAGTAAAGAAACAAGGTTGGGTGATCCTTTATATGTAGGAATCTCACTTGCCTCGGCTCCTACCCTTCGGACAAATCTTGTGATTCTTGCGCATATTCTCATGGAGACTTCATGCATCCTGTTTTGCCAATTTTCCAGTGCATCACCTGAATCAGATGTCCAATATATTACACTCCACTAACTTAAATTTCCATCAATTGTTGGATTTATATAATCTTCCCTTGAAGACATGATATTATACAACTGATCCAGGTAATTTCCTTGGCCTTCGCTATTTACTGGCTCAACATCGCTGCCCTTCAAGCGGATCAATTGCCGTGAGGACCCTTAGTTCATAATCTTCAAATGACAAAATTCTTTTCTTAAAGTTAATAATGGTTTGGTTGTCTATCTCCCAATCGATTCCCAGAAGTGCAGGGTATGGATTTTTGTCATTGACAATGTCAACTACTTCAAAGTCTACATATGGCCTTAAGCCTTCGATTTCTACAAGTGCTTGAGTTAGTCTACCAATTGGTAGAACCTTCGACTGGTTCACAAGTCTTAGCTAAATGGAATACCAGTCCTGTTGTGTCTTATTCATGTTCTCCTATGTATATCTTGTCGATATGTTAACATCCGAGCCAAAATATAATATGATATAATCCATATCACAATCTCCTATATGCGTAGTCATTCGCAGTTCTTGACATGTTTTTAGTCTCTTGTCGATATGGTTAACCCTCTTTTCAGGTTGCAGGTCATCCCAAGTTTCTTCTATAAGTGCTGTGAGTTCTGTGACATCATATTTATCATTTATTAGTGATAAAAAACTTTTGAAAAATTCTTTAAGCTTACTAACCTTTTTCATTGGTTGTTTCTTGAGAAACTGTTCAAATCGTTCGGGCATGGTATTTACTTGTCCAGATGTCAACGGTTGATTAACATCAAGAAACTCTAGTTGCACATCCAATAAGACTTCTTTCTCCTTCTAGACATCTAGCGGGGCCGACTTCTGTGCTGCAGGTCGCACCTGTGGTTTTCCATGCTATGTATTCTGGTCTGCTCTGATCGCAACACCTCCTCTTGTAACCACAATGATGTTAGGTTCTCTAGGCTTCAAAGAAATCATCTGAATATTCTGGTTGGGGTTTAGATTATGATCCTGCATCGATTTGGGATTTACGACAGTTCGAGCCTGCCATTTCGTAATTAATTGCGAACACTATTCAACAATGTGATCAAATGCTTTACAATATGTACATGTTTTTGCAGGACTTTGGCAATCTTGGGAAAAATGTCATGGCTAACCATAGTTATAACATATGACTTGGCCTCTTCCTCGACCAAATCCTCCTCCTCCTTGTTGTTGTCCTAGACCTTGAAAACTTCCACCCCCCTTTACTAAGGGTATTGTTGTTGTCATGGATACTGATTTTGCTGGTATTGTGGTTGAGGATACTCTGGTAGTTGATATTGTGGTGGTGGATATTGAGTAGGATGATACTGAGGTTGTGCTCATTAAACTTGCATCTTCTCATCATTTTTCATCAAGTAGGTATCCATCATCTTTCCTGCAACAACTGAAGTGCTCTGCAGTCTTTTTCATCATGACCTACTGATTTACAAAATTTACAATACAAACTAGATGGTGTACCTATAATCTTCTATAACTACATACATTCTTCGGACTCGTGGCCCCTGTTCTGTCATATTCTACACCGAGGCATGCCTTGGGTGTTTATCGGGTTCGACGCTCTTGTTGTGACATAGTTCATGAGAGCTAGGTAATTGTGTTTCTGTTATACATCTCGTACACAATAGTTCTTCTTCAACTTCCTTTCCTCTCTTAATGTCCTGGAGCTGCACCGTAAGGTTGGCCAACTGTGATTGAATTTGCATCATTCCTGTGCTGCTGTCTCTAATCGGCGAGGATTCTATCTTCATTGCTATCTCTAGAGATTCTATTTGCGACACAATCTTCTGTTGCATCAATGGGTTCTAGATGTGCGGAAACAAGGCGACAATGAACCACTCCTTATGTTTTATGTCCAACATTTAGAAGCTCACTTTGGCCATAATGTCTTAAATCTCTAGTCAAAGTTCCAGACAGACTCTGTCCGTAGCTGCTTAATTTATTTGACCTCAATAATGCACCGTGATTCAGAATTTGGCTTCCTAAACTGATCTATCATGCCCACTCGAATTTGGTTGAGCATTTTCAGGGAAACCCCTACCGGCACTATAGAAAATTTCATGTACCAGTTAAGCACACAACCTTGCAGAGTCATGATCATATGCGCTTTCTTGATATTCTCATCCTGGATCTGTCGCACAGTCCACACAACTTCACACAAAGAAACCAATGTTGTTCTGGGTCCTCCAACCCATTTCCATTGAATATAGGTAACTTAATTTTAGTCCCAGCCATTGTATTAACTGCTGGTACAGTTGGAACAAAATTTTGGCTAGCCGAAATCCATTGTCCGCTATTTATAGTGTTAGTACTACTTGTTTTTACAAATGCACTTGGAGATAAGTCTCTAGATCTTACCTTTGGCGATGTGCGCGGTGATGTAGGCGCATTGTAACCACATTTTTCAATATGGAGCTTCAGTCGAATCTTCTAATTCTTTGTCTCCTTTAGAGATTGACTGATATTCTTCTTCTTCATCGCAAGACCCTTTGTCTAAGTATGACACAAGCTCGTAGTCTTCTTCTTCTCTGGTTGTGCTGCAACTCCCTCTTCCTAACAAAGTATTTCTTTGCTTTCTGGATCTAAATCTTCTTCTGCTTCTTAAACAACCAGACTCTAGTTCAGTTCTACTATCTCTAGGAAACATCTTAACTCATGTTGCGTCATCTTTCACAGAGTTTCGCTGCGACATACCCACCCTTTTTGTACACAGTTTCCACTTGTCACATTCATAGAATGTATTTTTCACAGACAAGCATTTTTATCCACGTCTTTAAAGATTACATATATCTACCGCATGGTCCTTCAAAAAAATTCTACTCTACCTCACTGTATGAGCTTATTATGTCAACAACAAACTCAGTAATGTATCCCTCCAAGATACTGTCTATCTAAAAATATACATCCCTCAACACAAGGTTTCTTACTCTTTTCAGTCACTCAATCAATTGAGGATTCCACTCCTTTGGTTCTTCTCCTTGGAAATTTATTTGTTGGGTTGCCAACTTAGACAACCACTCATGAAACACAATGGGAAACTCAGAAAATGAAATCTCGTAGATGTACATATAGAGGTACCAACCAAACCACTTTGTTGGGTTCCACCGAGATCCTTCGCTTTCTTCTTGTGCGAATTATAACGCTTTGAAATCCACCCAATCTTGGATCTCAGGTTTTGTTGGTTCCCACAACATATCCCTCACCAAAATGATTCGAGTTCTGAAAAAAGAACCATTTGCTGGATTTCTTCCCTCCTCCAAGGATCCTGACCTAGGTTCAATCCCTTCTTCTTAGCGCAACAAAGCCCAAGATATCGGATCGACAGATCAAGGCTTAGTCAGCAGCACCTGTGACACAGATGCAATCTCACCAATATATCTCTCTTAATGGGTAACTTCCAGAACCATGTTTTTGCAGTTGGGTGGGGATTTATGGTAGCTTGGTCCCTTACTAAGGCGCTCAACAAATCCCATTGGTGGATAATTTATTCTTACTGTGACCGACCCAACTTCTCTTATGCAACTTATTATAACAACAAAGTTTGTGCAACATAATCGTATTCAACTGATACAATGTGACTGATATATACCTATTCATTCATAAGAAAATCTATAAGCATCCATTCAATGCAACATTTATATTGGCAACTCAAACACATTCAACATTCACACATATATACAGACTATAACGTGGTAACCCATCCGGGAAAAAACCACAAAGGTGCTCTTCATCTAGCATGAGGAATATATGCACCTTTTGTCCGTGCATTAAGCTGCAGACTCTGTTCTAGATTTTCTTCTCTATTTTTACAGATTATTTCTTCCTCTCATGCTCTCTTATCTTCTCTCTGCTCTCTCTCTTCTCAAATCTACTAACGATTTGCACATAGGCTATATTGAATCAACCTCTCCTACACTTCTGTGCACCCAGCTGCAGATTCTTCAACTCATATGCACTCAACAACGTTAACATACAACAAAATAGAGAGCAACAAATATTCTAACAACACAGAGCTAACAACAAAGAAGCTAACCTGCATACAACTTGGGTTTCTTCTTTTATAGACTCTTTTACAGACTCATTACAGACTCTTTTCCTGTCACTTTCTCAACCAACTTCCTATACTTAGCCAATAGGTTGTCTTTCATATTATAGTAACACCTAACAGTAGGCATTAACAATATGACTTAAAAATATACCTTCATAGGTGTGGTTTCCATCGAATCTATTGGAACTCATACCCATGATCTTTATGTCTTGTCACTTTCTAACCGTTACGCCTTAATGTCATTTTCCAGCCATTATTCCACTTGCACGCCTTAGCATGCCTTTTGATATTGTTATTCTATTACATCTTCCCTTGTCACAATCCTTCCTTTTGTCGTGACTTCCTCTTCTATTGTGCATATTCCTTCTTCTTCCTTCATGTCATTGCCTCTGTTGTACCTCCTTTCTCTTCTTCTTTCATGTTGCTGCTTCTGTTGCAACTCCTTTCTCTTCTTCTTCAACTCTTCTCTAGGAATAAATCAAAGTGAATTATGCTTTCCTTTCCCTAGGCCCAACAACTGTGATCAGTATACACCATCTTCCCTACTTTACCAAACTCACAAAATTTGTAACATAACCCTGTCAATAGACTGGAACACTATGAATCTTGGGTCGGATCCGCTAAAATCATTGATGAAATCATATCAGATGTGATTTAAACCAAATCTGATTGCATGGATTTTTTTGAACAAATATGGCGATGGTCCACTAGTATGATAAGTTTAATTTTTTTTGTAGAAGGGTACAAATATATATTGGAAGATGTTTTTAGTTTTACAAATGATTATATTTATGTTTGGGATCCTGAGCAACTTTATCCATTTTCTTGAATTTTAATGAATTTCATTGTTGAAAACCCCTATTCTTCCATTTTTATATTTTTATATTTATAATTATTGTTACATTTCTTTTATAATTTCCATTGTACATTTTTTTTAAAAACAAACTATAAATGTTATTTACTAGACGTTGTATATGCACATTATCAATAATACGCTTGATTTTTGATGCAAAACTCTTATAGGATTCATAAGCATCAATTTTGTTATGTATGCAACTCCATAACCCCGGTTGGAAGGAGGTTATTCATAAAGGTCAGTGTAGCATTTATATTGTGCATACCGAGATTGATTATTTTTTTCATTTTTGCTTTCTAATTCAAATATCTCTTTTGTTTTCAATAGACAAGTCTTTACTTGAGCAAAGCTATCAAGAGAACCATGTGAACCGTGGGTTGGATCCCCTGCATACGCAAGTCACTCATCAAACCATATTGGATGCAATTCTAGATCAAACCAAAATGTTTTGCATGTAAATTTTATTAACAGAGATGATTGTGGTCCACTAGTAAGACGAGTTCCAATTTTTTTGAAGTTTAATGAATGTAGTTGTTGAATATCCTTTTTTTTTCATTTTTTATATTTTTATTAAGCTTGTTATATTTCTTTTTTAATTTGAGTTGTCCATTTTTTTGTTTCTTACCAAATTGTGAGAGTTACTTATCATTTTTGTTATGTATGCAATGCCATAGGCCCATAAACCTGGTTGCAAGGATAAAATAAACCAAAGGTTCTCACTAAAGGTTAATGTAGCATTTATATTGTGCCTATTGAGATCGATTTCTATTTTCATAGTTGCTTTCCAATTTAGAGATATCATCTATAATTTTTGTAGCCCATTTGGGAATGTTTCCATGATTGCATAAAATAAATTTTTATAAACTTAAACATGTCTAGTACATACCCTAATCCATTGCCACGCACACAATGAAAATATTTTCCTCCAAAAATTGTGGAAGAATAATTTTGGAAGTGTGTTTAAGATGATGCCAGAAGAGAAAAAAAATCAACAATTATCTATACAATGACAAAAGTCATGACAATTATCTAGAATTGCTAAAAATAATAGTTGGAGTAATACATCGTGTTAGGGCAATGTTCCAAATTTTGGAACAGTTGCTCTCCTTAAAAGAGAAAATGGTTTAGAAGAGATCATTATGTGCAAAGTTATTGATGAGTCTCATAAATTAAATGTAGAGTTGACATGCTTGGATCCTTGTGGTAATGATCCAATTCTTGACACTGTTGGTGCTAGTGGTACATGGACACATAGTATGAATGATGTTGTGCTTGTTCAAATGGTGATTGTAGATGATAGTGGAAAGTTTATGCTAAACAATCCTTCACTTTTTGAAATAAAATATAAGTTATGTTAAAGTGGGTCAGATGAATATAAAAATAAAAATTCCTCACAGTCATCAAGCAAGGGTTTTTGTAATACCCCTCTTGACCCCTACCTTGTTGTAACTTAAATACAAAGATGTAAGTGTAAGTATCTACTAGTTCATGGTGAGGAGTTCAAGGCCAAGGCTCCGCTAATGGACATTATAGTATTGATATGGTCTTATAAGTTAAACCATGTATTAGTTAAGGCATGGTAATGTATGGCGTAAATTGAAAATGGAAAATAAATCAATGTAGACCTAGAGGACTGAAGCAAATTACAATCAAACAACGAGAGAAACGAATCCATTATGGTGAGAGGTGAATGTATGGGAAGCCATGTGAAATATTTTGATGATGACATGTCATAATCTTGGTTCCTTGGGCACTGGAAGGAAAGTAAACCGTTGATATTCACATGATAGCCTAAAATCCTATAGGTGTTAGCCCAAGTTTAATGTTAGTCTTTAAGCGTTATGAAACAATGTATCAATAGAATAAGGATTCTAGTGAATTATTATTTGCTTAAAGAACATGAAGTGAGCTATCTTAATATTAGAGAGAGTCGATTATTACTAGGATTATTATTTGTGACTCACACTTTTAATATTTTATTATCAAATACCAATTATGACCTTTTATTAAGATCATTATTTTATTATTATTATTATTGGAAATAATCACCTTAAGTGAAGCTTTCAGTTTTATTATAATTACCATTACATATTGAATTTCCCTTATGTACAAGGTGAGAGAAATAATTTTATATAAATATAATTCATATGGAAATTCTCCCGTATGTTAAAAAGATATTGTATAATTTATATACCCTAGAAGTGCTAAGTACGACATTATTCTCATAATAAACAAATATATGATTTAGGTTATAAACATGGATTATATTATAAACATGGTTTAGAAGGATGAACAAGTAGAATGTTTTTTTTTGCTACAATGCTCTTTCACTTGTTGGGTGATCCTTTGGTCCGAGAAACCAAAACCCAGGGGAATCTAAGCTGTCAAAATCACCTGGAGATCGCACCCGACCTGGGATGCACCAACCCTTAACATGATTGGATTTAGATGTCGCCTTCCAGGAGCAACAGGTTTTGATCTCGGGTCATCTTGCAAAACGAAACCTGTATTGACCATTTTCTCTATCGAAAGTTGACAACAAGTTGAATGATTAACTAGTAGAAAATAATATATTATATTCATTCAAAGAAATGCCTTAAAGAACGACTCGGGTTTTAAGGAGAGGGAGATTCCCTAACTTCTCTCAATGCATTGCCGAGAATAAGTAATAAATTAATGGAAACATTAAGAGAATAAAATAAGAAGAGATTATAAAAGTATACCGGTTAAGAAGTGTAAAGGACAGTTAGGGTTCCTTAGATAGGAACCGTTTTCCCCTTTAGTTGCGTGAGAAGGTGAGAGGATGGGGTGTCAATTATTTTTCAGTTGGAATAGAAAAGGATCTTTCTATGAACGAGAGAGAGAGAGAGAGAGTAGTCCTTATGGGGGAAGGGTTCTTAACAAATTACTGTTTGCGTTGACATAGGAAGGAAAGTGGTTACCATTGTTTAAGGAAAAGGGGACCCTCAGAAAAAATAGAGGAGAGAGCTGAAACCATGAATTTATTTACATCTTGTCTATTATCGACAAGGAAAGAGAGATAAATAAGTTATCTCTTTATAAGGAGTGTAATATATCCACATTATGGAGAAGGCGAAGTCGTTGTTGGTGTTGACAATATACGACTTCTAGGTTGGAGAGTGCACTCCTTATACTTGTTATTTCTGCGTGGAAGGTGGACTGAGGTATGTAATTTTTGTTGTTGTGTTATTGGGATGGTTTCGAGTAGGGAACCAACCCACCTTCAGGTATGTGAAATTGACGTTTTTGTGGTTAATTTTTTATGAATACATGCAATGGAATTTGTCACCTCCGCGGTCGAGTTGGAGAAATGACCTTCCTCCGAAGGGGAACAATCCATTTTGTCTTTCATAGATATATTCATATATTGTTTACTCCTAGGAGTTGCAAGGAATATGGCTCTAAACACTAATTCTTTTCCCTATTTTAAATTAACACACTTTTGAGTTGTGTAAGAATGGGATGGCTTCCCTATGATCCGAACCCCAGCTTATTGTTGGTCTCAATAATTAATAACCGAGTTATGTGAGAAAGATTCATTCCATGTTACAATTAAACTTTATATCCTCTACAATATGAAGGGGATGAGGGGCTATCTCTCTCTAGGGAGATGTCCAACCCCCGTGACCCTCCATTTTCTTTATGTGCTTCTCCTTCTAAGAAAAATGGACGTTCTCTATAGTGAGAACTGATCCTCTTGATTGTAGACGATTGGGAAGGAAATATTCTATGGGTAGAATTGAATTTCTAAGTTGGTGGTGTGCAATGGAAAGACACAACCCCTGAGGTGTTGATTAAACACATTCATTTTGTTGGTTTTTGTTTGAATTGCAAGCAGTGAGAATGCAATCCCCTTTGGAGGATACAGTCCTTGAATACTTATGTAAAAATTGGAGAATGGGAGAAGGGTGTATCCCTTATGACCCTTTTGTTTATAAGATCAAACGATAGTATACCTATACATGCATGCTGGCATAGAGGGCACAACCTCTCATGCATGCTATGTAAATTTTTTTATCCCAGTATATTATATAAATTTTGCAATAGTCGAGAGGCAGAACCCTCTTGGAGGACACACCTCATTTTTAATTGGCATTACTATATATAAAATATATTGATGTTACAAGCGATCGAGGAAGATCCTTTTGGAGGGCGCATCCCTTACCTTACTTGAAAATACACTCTTGTAATGACAGGTATAGAGAGTGAAGGGCATAGCTCCAAAATTGTTGTGCATATGTAGTCTCCAATGTGGATTGATGGAAGGCGTTGCTTCACTCCTGATTGGCATCTTCTATGTGTCAAATGCATACTACAAAACCTCCACACTTGGGTGGAAATTGTTTTAGTATTTCTAGAAAAGGTGGAGAGGGAAATTAGTATTTTTATTTTATTTTTGAAGATAAATTTTGATGTAGAACCTTTGTAAAGGATTGTTAATATCTTGCTCTAGTGGATTCATTTCCCAGCTCGAAGGGTGGTTGCTATGTTGAGAGATTGAAGAAAACAATTGACCTATGGTTAGGTGGTACGCCGCAACCACACACCTTTTGTCTCTCGGTCTACCTAATCGAGTTAAGTATTCTTCAGATGTTTGCTATCATTGTTAATCATGTCAATATTCATAAATATCTATTCGTTACCATGTCAAGTTAAATTGAATTAATACAAATGTATAAATGGTTTCTCATTTATGTAAGATAATAGTATTATGAGGAAATACTATTATTATTATAATTCAAATGGATTTTAAGTAGTGATTGGAAAGTATATGTGATTACATAGTTAATCTTAGCTTTCATAAGAATATAACTTCGTATTTTTAATTATGATTTAGTAATTATGACCATAGATGGAATATTTGAGTAATCATACCTTTGTGGTAAGTTTTTAACTATTGGACTAAATCCTTATATAAGTTATATAAGTTAGGCTTGTTCAATTTAAAGGAGATTATGTCAGAAATCATTAAGTGTAACCAATAATATACATTAATACCATTTTAGTTGATCTATGTTGAAATGTATTTCTAGCATATATTATAAGGTTGATCAAAGTAAGCTATATATGGATAAATGTAAATAGCTTCATTTATTGTGATTATTAATTCACAACCGAAAGGTGCTTATGATAAGAACAAGAGTGCGAATATATCTAAATATCGTTGTGGGTTTTGTGTATGATATATTAGGAGATGAAAAGGATAATTGTTATGTTAAGGTGAATGAGAAAGCATAATTATTTTATGTTATTGACTAAATTTTCCGGATTAAAGTTATGAATAGAGAATAAGGACTTAAATGGTAAGTTCAATCAAGTGGATTTACTAGTGTTCTTTAGTAAGACAACAACCTCCAATTTTTGATTAATAACATTTTGTCAACACATGTTGAAAGATTTAGTGTATTCTATTTACATAATGGTTATACGTGGAATACATTTGGTAACAAATAAAAAATAAAATTTTACATGATTATAAGACAATGTGTTGTAGTATAATTTTTATAAATGATTATGATGTCAATTAATCAAAGAACCTAACATGATTGGTTTAGTTTTGGAATAAATGAATTTTTATTATCACCTTCCCCAAATAGTTTATTAATGATTTTGGGTATATATATATATATATATATATATATATATATATATATAACAAAAACATATATTGATATATTTATAAATGGCTGAACNGGTTCAACACTTCAGAAAGAGTATCATAGTATGGAGATATAAACATATACATAGTTACAGTCATCTTGGCATGAGAATGTCTTTGAAAAAAGACGTAAAAACCAAATCTATTGTAGATTCTGGAAAATTGACCAACAACTAGTAGGCAAAAAAACTGCATAAAAAGAAAACCTACATACTAAAATAATTTTGAGAATTCGTATATTCAGTGGAGACTTCCTCCATATCATATTCTTCATCAGAAGTACTACCACACTTAGACGAATAAGCATCTTCAAAATATTCATCATCTTCAGCAGAATCAACCTCAAAGCTTGCATTAAGCTCTGAACTTTGTTCATTTTTGCCATAAAGAGAATCCCAAAAACTCCCAGAAGTTTCATCACCGACAACCTTAAAAAAATTAACACCCAACATATTAAACTCAGAACAAGGAACAAGAACAATATGATCTTTAAAATTCTCTAAATATTGGGTGAACCTGTTATATCCATTAGGGGTTTGATTGGGCTCGATTGAGCCACAATGAACAATTAGAAACTGCTGAACCGAAGGCAATTCAATACCCATATCCAGATTGTCCTCAGATTTCTCCTCTACCCTGGAATATTTCCCTCTTATAATATTTTCATGTTCTTTGAGTCGAGCATCATGATTATCAACTTCCTTCCTTAAGTCTCTAATCATTCTATTACATGATATAACAACCTCATCTAGACTGGAGAAATTTGTTTCCAGGGTAGAACTAATTTGAGCAAAACGGTTCAATACAAACAATTGGTCCTGAATATCCTTGAATTGATTGTGGAACAAATTCATACTAGTAGAAAATTGTTCAACTTGAACAGAACTATAATCTAATATCTTAATAAGTTCCATCTTGAAATCCCAATCTAGAGAAACCCCTCCTAAATTCAAAGAAATATAGTCAATTTTCAAGGGAAAAGGATTATCCGAACACATTTCAGAGAAGCAAGAGGGAAACATATCATAAAAACCACCACCATAAGAGGGATGAAGGAGAAGACTGCCACCAGACCAGAACCAAGATGAAACACAAAAACCACAATAACTGTACTTTTTCCCAGTATCCCAGAGAGGAAATTCAGAATTGAAGTTGAAATCATTGATAAGGAATACCTGTAAATTCGAGGAGCTGAATCCAACAAAGTGTATTCCTCCCCACATTAAGGAGAAGACAAACGAACATCCAACATAGCCAACGACCATTCCAAAGACCAAAAAATCCAAACTATGGAGCCAAACCAACATTAACAACACAGAATGAAGCTCAAAGCGGAACAAAGAAGGGTTTGAAAAGAAGACTTAAATTTCCTGATAGCCAAGGAGTATGAGCCACCCACAATATAGGACAAATGTCCATAATGAAATAATTTATTAAAAATCCACCAACTTTCCATAAATATGTAGGAAGAGTAAACCAAAGTTAAGGTAGGGAAATGTATTTCAAATTTTCATCATTATCTTTATAACCACCAATAGGTATATGAGAGGATATATTATCCAGTTCATCAACACGATGGTTTATATCATGAAGCACATGAAAAAATATCAGATACTCAAAAAGAGGATAACAGTTTAACATCCTCTTATGAAGACGACCGACAATTTGATCATAAATGTCTATCCATTGAATATATTGAGAAATCACAAGATAAGAGTCCCCAATCATAATTAAGGAGTGAACACCAACTTCCACTGATAGCTTCAAGCCTAATAACAAGGCCATTCTCTTTGCATAGTTATTTGTTCCAAAGCCTAATCCACAAGCAAATGAATTAACTACATTTCCATTGGGATCAAATAACACCCCCCCACATGTGCCACCCTAGAGGATTTTTAGTTTATTATGAATGGTATCAGAGAAAGGTTCCAACACTTTGCGGGTTTATGGGGTTACGTGTAGAAAACAAATAAAGCTTTATGAATTGTTACACTAGTATTACCTACTTGCAATGAACACAACTACTTGGGTAATGTTCTATCTCACTTACTTGATTGTAACTAATACTATGTTTCATTTCTTACTGCTACCAAATCCATATTGTATGAACATAATCATGACAATCTTAAAGCTTTAATTCTTGCAATATTAATGAATACAATTATGACATTAGTAAGATGATTTTATTAATCATGGAATGCTTATTGTAAAGAAATGCACGTCAATGTGCTTACACAAGTAGAAGCTTGTAATGTGTTATGATAGATGGATAATGTTAAGTTAAATGTAAATTTAAGGTGATGACTGATATACTTATCTTCCTATGAGTACAAGAGGAAAGGAAAAGCACACAAACTTATGCCTAAGGATGAAGAAAGAGCAATACCTAGATAGTAAAGTTAATAAGATGGATGATAAGATGTCTTGGATAACTCAGGGATGCTAATATTTATTTTGAAATAGATAAGTGAATGTTACAAAAAGGTTTTTGATCATAATGAAATGATAGAAATACATTGCATCTAGAACATGGAGTACTTTTATATGTTAAGTATATGTTTCAACAGAAAACAATAGATGATAAACTAGTAGATTTTAAATTCCTACCGATATGCTTGTAAGAGGTTCTAAGTTTAGAAATTGTGATTTTCAAAAGTGATCACAACACTATTGAAAGTTTTTATATTATGTGTGGATATATTGTAGATCTGATACATCATATGGATGGTACGGTTGCAATAAGTACAATTCCCAAAAATGATAGTAGGGATAAATTTGCAAGTTGAAAATTTTACTAAAATGTTTTGCATACATTTTGCAATATGCTAATACCATCAAAAGGGTAAAATCAATAATTGTTGTACAAGTAAGTGATATGTGATTTGGATGCCAAATAAATTCCCTAGAAAAAGAATGAGAAGAATGAGGTTGTAAAGTTTAAAATTTATTGAAACAATTACTATGTGTAATGTGAATTACTAGTGCAGAATTGCATATGAAATGTAATGCTTTGAATGTTGCAATTATGATCAGAGCATGAAGGAAATAAATCCATAGAAATATGCACATAGTAGTGATGCAGTTGGGCATGTGGGCCCGTGATTTCCAGTAGTAGCAATATGGCCTAGAACATGGATGGCTAAAATCTATAGAATATAAAATTCATGTCTTTTGAAAAAACATTTATTATATGGTCGATTATGTTTGAAGAAATTGTAGATAATGAAGGACCAAGTAAAACATTAATTTTAACAAGGGAAATAGTAAAACTAAAGTAATAAATTAAATTTAACTTAATAAAAAGAATTCAAAAAATAAATTATAAAATAAGCTAAAGAATTATAAAAGCCTAGTTTGGTTCAGGGAAGAGAGAGAGAAGCATTGCTCTACAATTTTTACCATTGAATTGTTGTGAATTACCTGTGCATGGATGCCTATATGTGGTACACAAATTCCTGTGTTTGGTGCACATATTCTTGTGTTAGGTGCATGGATGCATGTGTGTGGTACACACATGCCTTTGCTTGGTGCACAAATTACTTTGCTTGGTGCATTGATGAGGTACTAGGTGTACCGACTATTTTGTAGCATGTGTACATGCCGATTCATCTTCCTAGAACTAAACCAAAGACTAGCTATTAAAATTCAAGGTAAATTGAAGTAGAGTAAAGCAGAAGTACTGCTAGTATATTGGAAGCAGGAGGACTAATTGTTGGTATATGTAGAATCATTACAATATTAATTGAAATAATAATAATAATGATTGGGCAAGAATTTTATGTTAAACGACTATGGTGATGCCTTGGTTGTATGCATATCTTAAAGAGAACCAATAAGAGATACACCCAAGATATGTAAAATCTAATGAAGGTTATTGTCCTTGTGTCCTATAAGTATATACATTTGAGGAGGCCTATACATGAACTGGTAGTTCCATTAAGAGATGACCATCAAGTATGTATTCCAGGACTTCTAAAAGTAATTAAAATTGCTAACCAAGAGATACCTTAGCACATCATTGCTATACAAGAGGTACCTTGTGAAATGAAATAAATACAAGGTAATTTGAAACACTTTGAGGCTGCTCACCTCAAAATGTATACTATGTGACACGATAAATCTTATAAACAAAGTTGAACTCTAAAAGAGTTGCAATAACGAGGCAGAGACAAATGACTTATAGAGAACTATTACTTATGATTTGTACCTTCTTACTCTTGAATTCAACTCCTCAATACATATGCACAAGTTTTATGTTGATGTTCTAGAAAAACTTATATTGTTTACTATAAGCATAGGTGACTCGAGGAAGAGAACCATGAAGACTTACAAAGGAAATATCGAAGATGTGGATACTTTCAAAATCCAGCAAGAGTAACTAAAACTATTAAGAGTTTTCATATTGAAAGAACAATTTCAACTTGGCAAATGTTATCATAAATAAGAACACAAAGGATGGTGTTATTTTAAAGGGGGAGCATGTAATACCTCTGTTGACCCCTACCTTTTTGCAACTGAAATACAAAGATGTAAGTGTAACTATGTACTAGTTCCTGGTGAGGATATCAAGGCCAAGGCCCTACCAGTGGACATTGTAGTATTGTTATGGTGTTATAAGTTAAACCATGTATTAGGCATGATAATGTATAACATAAATTGAAATTGGAAATAAATCAATGTAGTCCTAGGGGACTGAAGTCCACTACAACGAAAAAACGGGGGAAACAAATCTATTATGGGGAGAGGTGAATGGTTGGGAAGGCATGTGAAACCTTTTGATGGTGACATGTCATCATCATGGTGCCTTGGGCACTGGAAGGAAAGTGAATTGTCGGTGTTCTCTTGAGGGCCTAAAATCCTACAGGTGTTAGCCTAAGTTTAATGTTAGTATTGAAGCATTGTGAAACCATGTATCAATAACATAAGGAGGCTAGTGAATTATTATTTGTGTAAATAACATGAAGTGAGCTATCTTATTATCAAAGATAGTCGATTATTACTAGGATTATTATTTGCGACTCACACTTTTATATTTTATTATCAAGCACCAATTATGACCCTTTATTAAGATTATTTTATTATTATTATTATTATTGGAAAAAATTATCTCAACCAAAACAAAAGGTGTTAGGAAGGTACCTCTTGGGATTCTAATGGAGAGAAGCCAAGCTTTCCATTTTATTATAATTATCGTTATACATTGAATTTACCTCAAGTACAAGGCGAGAGATATATAATTTTATATGAATATAATTCATATGGAAATTATTTCACATGTTAAAAAGGATATTGTGTATTTTATATACCTTAATAGTGCTAAGTATGACATTGTTCTCATATTAAACAAATATATGCTTTAGGTTATAAACATAGATTATAGTATAAACATGCTTTAGAAGGATGAATAAGTAGAATTCTTAACAGGTGGAACATAGTATATTATATTAATTCAAAGAAATGCCTTAAAGAACACTTAGGGTTCTTAGGAGAGGGAGGTTCCCATACTATTTACTCTTGCAAATTGCAAGGAATATGACTGTAAAAACCAAATATTTTCACTGTTTTAAATTAGTACACTTCCGAGTGGTGGAAGAGTGGGATGGCTTGCCTATGATCCAAACCCCACCTTATTGTTGCTCTCAGTAATTAACAACTGAGTAATGTGAGAAAGAGACTTTCTATGTTACACTTAAACTTTCCATCCTATGTGATATAAAGGGGAGGATGGGCGGTTTCTTTCTCTTGGAAGAGGACCAACTCTTGTGACTCTCCATTTTCTTTATGTGCTTCTCCTTCTAAGAAAAATGAACGGTCTCTACAGTGAGAACCAATCCTTTTGATAAATTTTTGATTTTATGTATATGTTGATTGTAGACGTTTGGAAAGGAAGGAACCTATGTGTAGAAATGCATTGCTAAGTTGTGGTGTGCAATGGAAGGGATCATCCCTTGAGGTGATGATTGTCTATATTCATTTTGTTGGTTTTTGTTTGAATTGCAAGCAACATGCTTCCATAGAGGTCACAACCTCTCATGCATGCATTTGATTGCATGTTGTGTAAATTTTAGTATCCTAGTATATTTTATTGATGTTGCAATAGTTGAGAGGGTGACCCCTCTTGGAGGAGAGACCTCCTTTTTAATTGGTATTACTGTATATAAATTATAATGATGCTACAAGCGATTGAGGAAGATCCTTTTGGAGGTTGCACCCCTTGTCTTACTTGAAAATACACTTTTGTATCGATTGGTATAGAGAGTGAAGGGTGCAACCCTGTAACTGTTGCACATATGTAATATCCAACGCGGAATGGTGGAAGGCGTTGCTTTAACTCTTGTTTGGCATCTTCTATGTATCAAATGTACACCTGGAAGGAAAAACCTTCACTCTTGGGTGGCAACTGTTTTAGACTATTTGCAAAAGATGGAGAGGGAAATTAGTATTTGTTTTGGCATTTTGAAGATAGATTCTTATGTAGAACCTCTATAATGGATTGACCCCTATCTTGTTGTTACTGAAATACAAATATGTAAGTGTAGCTATGTACTAGTTCCTGGAAAGGAGCTCAAGGCCAATGCCTTTCCAGTGGACATTGTATGATTGTGATGGTCTTATAAGTCAAACCATGTATTAGTTAACACATGGTAATGTATAACAAAAAATGAAAATGGAAAATAAATCAATGTAGGCCTAGGGGACTGAAGGCACTACAATGAAATCACGAGGGAAATGAATCTATTAGGGGGAGAGGTGAATGGTTGGGAAGCCATGTGAAACCTTTTGATGATGACAAGTCGTCATCATGATGCCTTGGGCACTGGAAGGAAAGTGAACTGTTGATGTTCATGTATATCAGTATCATTGGGGACAAGAGTGTAAACATTACTACTCCTAAAACGTGTAAGTAGACTTCTACCATAAGATGTTTATATACATATTTTTATACAAATATTTATGTATATTTACACGCAGTATCATGTTCATGCATATTTATATAAGTCGAATCTGGCCTAGATCACCATTTCATCGTTACGAACCTCTCAATTTTTTTTCCTGGTTGTAAGTAAATTCAATGAAGAATCGTCCATTTTGGGTGAATGCTTTGCATAGGTCGAATACATATGCAATGAACTTTATTTGTGATCTGCTGAATATTGTCTTTGTTTTGTTTTATATTAATTGTAGAGTATTGTTTTTGTTTTATAGTGATTATATATGTACAAAATTATTTCTGGTCCATGCCAAATTGAACGATTAAAAACAAAATTGTTTTAGCTTTTATATTGATTACATATGAAAAAATAAACATTATTTGGAACATAATAAATAACGGTACCAAATTTATCTATTATTTGTTGTAAATTGAAACATTATCTGCAACATGATTTATGAGAACCAATGTTTAAATTATATGTATTATTGTGAGCGATGTTACAGTGAATACAATGGAGTAAGCTAGCTGTGGAGCAATCCTCCCTCATTGGACGGAGGAGGAGCAAAGTTAGCGTTGACTTTGATCCTCCTCCGTCCGATGGAGGGAGTTTTTCTCCACAGCTAGCTCACTCCGAATACAATGCCTCGATAGTGGATTTACTTTCATTTCAGAGTATGCAATTCGTGACAAAAGGCGGAGCACCATATTTAGTTTATTTTTGATGAATAGTCTGTGTTATTACAGTTTTAGCTTATTAAAAATAAGTGGATACCACCATCGTATAAACCTGCCCTTTTGGGAAACATTTTATGAAATTCAAACCAGATTTTATAAATCTTTATGGTAAAGAGTTGTTTCGACAAGATTATAGATCATGACCCTGGTAAACTTGATTAACCTGTAACAAATCGATTTGCAAATTTATCCTGTGATAATTGGAAACACAATCACTTTAAACCTGCAGCTGGCAATTGGGTAGTTCATTATGATATTGAAGGTAAAATTTTAATTCCATAATCCATAATGGATCGAATTGTGGATCAAGCCTTAACACCTTCACCTGTAATTAATATGTATTTAGACATAATGAAAATAATTACATAATGAAAAGGATTGTGATCTATATACTTATTTCTTATTGAAAGGAACTATAGGATAAACACTTTAATTCCTAAATGAAATTTGAAAATGAATTGATGAATATTTTAATTATAAAAGTTTTTTTTTATATTATATTGACAAAGTTGTAAATGATATATGTTATGAGTGTTCGATAAGAAGAAATAGTGGAATGAAATAGTGTTCGATAAGAAGAAATAATGGAATGAAGTAGGAAACCATAAACATGTTGAGTTCCTTAGAATAAGTTGTTTAAGTTCTTCTTGTGATCAATCCAAATGCTTGATAAGATTTTAGTATACAAATCAATTCAAATACAAAATAATTATATAATTTCTAGCCTCTTCAAGTATTGTAATTTTTTTTAAAATTTTCCCCAAAATTTAGTATTATGGGGTTGTTACAGTGTAAAGTGAACTAGAAGAAAAGTCAACAACATTAGATAAATTTGTAATTAATATTACAAATTCCAGAATAGGAAATACAAAATGATTGCAATAATACTTATTATCAAGGGAAAATGTGAAGTCACCACTAGAAGGTGAAGTTAGAGAGATGAACTCATAAAAATTAATGTGTAGTGCAACTTATGGAAGAAGTGATTTGATTCCCAAGTTGGTTGTTCGTGTTTTGTTGATACTGATAATGATGATACACATGTGTCTCTCCCATATTATGAGACTTAGAAAAATAAATCTTGGTGATATCTCTGAAAGTGAACTTGATAAAAGAACAAGATGAAATCGATTGTTTTGAGAAGTTGGCTGCCCATATCAAATCTATGGATTGGGAAAGAATTGAATTCATTAAGATAAAGGGATATATGTTGAAGGTCATAATAGAGAAAATGTGGAAATAGTAAAAATTAATGGACACATTTTGACAACATTTTACTGACAAGATACAAAAGTCTCTTTCTGCCGAGACTTCCACTAAGTGTCGAAAGATTCACATGAAGGAGGTTTTGTCAAATGAACTATGGAGACAATCAACATGACGAGCTGAATGCAATAATGCTAACTACTTTACATGGTTAAACCTATATGAAATAATGATTAGTCCTCAAGAAAGGACTCAATGAGAATATGACAACACACATGAGGTGACTTGGGAAGTTTGTCGAAGGGGTCATAATGCTAACGAGAATGATGAAACAAGATAAGTATAAAGTGAACTCCTTGACCTGGACACAATGGTGCTAATAAAATGACCAGATAATAAAATTTAATATATTCGTCTAATTCGTTAAGAACCGACACTTGGGAATCATATCAAGTTGAAGATAACCACTATCAAAGTAGTCTTATGGGAATGTTGAGTGTCTCTTTTATTAATTTTGGACTATGTTAAAATCACACTTGATTTGAAAAACCATAGCTGTGACTTACCAATATGTATTCTACTAAATATCGTATGTTGTTTATCTTCTTTCCTTAGAGAAGACGATAGACGATAGACGATGGTGCTACAAGTTAATTAGTTTTCGATATTTTTGTGCATACTAATGTTATATACCTTGTAGTTTATTGGATATCTCAAAACTTTGTGGACAACTAGGAAGTGTTGGAAATCTAAGTTAGTATTGTAAATTATGGAGAAGTATTATTAGGATCTATATTACGTGAAATTATTGTTGAATTGTCGAGAATGTGACTGAACTTTGTTGGGAGGAATATAAATAAGTGAAGGTAGCACACCTATAGTTTATGGCCATGACTATTTAAGAAAAATAAGATGAATGACATAAAGACTTGAACATTAAAAGAAATTGAAACTGACAATGTATATATTGGCTTTTGTGCAAGTTTTTTGAAGAATAGGTACTTGTTTACTTAGTAATCTATGTTTGCTTAAATAATTTTGATTTCTAATTATAAAAAACAAGTTATCTATGTAGAATAAATCTTTATTTAGCATGGATTTATACTGGTATGGAAAAGATGAAAAGACTGTGTTCATAATTTAGTTTAAAATCTGAACTTCTATTCCCCTGAATCGCCCTCTCACTCTCTATGTGAGGTGAGGGTCACTACTGCCGCATTGCATTGCAGTTGTGTCCTTTCCCACGTTTAATCTTCTAGTTGTTGCTTTTCTTATATTTTGAAAACTTTTCATACTTTAGCATATATTTCCTCAAAACCAACCTCTATTTAGGAATTATATCTCTTACCTCTCATTGAAGGGTGGAAATATTCAAAACAATTCCTAAAACATGGTCACAATTGTCCATCACATGCTCCACCAGTATTTTACTGTTGCCTTTAACCTCCAATAGTAGCAAAATATCCTAGGGCATTATCAAGAATAGTTTCACCCCCTCTTCAAGAGTGATCAGAATCACACGTGGATTTAATTTCCCATATTATATTGTTTATGGTTTGTGAAAACAGTCCTCTGTTGTGTCAAAACCTGAGTAAATTACTTATCAATAAGTATAGGTTCAAACATATATTTTATAGATTTGCATTTTTAGTTCAAGAAAAAAATCTGATTACTCTTGTTCATTCTTTAATACATTATATGATATATGCTAGTGTTTGTACTATGCATTGCATGTGTTCAATTTTCTAGGTTGTTCTGGCTAGGAGGACACAACTCAAAACTGAAATAGAGGTTGATTCTCTATAATTACTAGCTTTCCTTCAGGTAATGCTATTTTTTTTAATTGTAGAAAATGAGGGACCTCTCAATAGTTTTTTAAATCCTTGGTAACATAGCAGTCATACTGACATGAAATGTTGTTGGTTATCATAAATATTCTATAGAAATTTAAAACTTATATAATCTCCATGCTCATTCAATGTATGAATACATTATTTGTTTTGAGGAAAATATGTGCTTGTTTTGAGGTAATTTATCTGATGGGTTTTGATCAGGAAAAGGATCAATATTTTTTCTAGTTTTATCTTGAAATTGATGCTTCAACTTCATTTATGGGAAGCATGGTGTGGTTGGTATTTATTTTTGAATTCTTATAATTGTGATTTTTTTTGTAAACAAAAAGTAAGTGTTTTTATTAATGTACAGGAGTAATAGTACATCATGTTTGCAAATTTTGTATGCTAGGACTGATAAGGCTTGAATGGCCCTTATTACTGAGTATATTCAGAAAATTCGATTCACCACAAGAATCCAGGTTTTAGACCCCATATAAAGGACCACCACTAGGAAACAAATCATATTAACTATGTTATATGCCTAATAAAAAACCAATTACTTATGTTTAGACATACTATTTTCAGGGTTGCAAACACCACTAGCATAGTTTATTTGTGGAGGGTCCTTAGTGAGGTGAAAATGGGCCATGTCTCAAGGATATATAAAGTGCCATAACCTAATTCCATATTTTGCATTGGACACCATTGCAATGAATTTATTTGAAGTTGGAGAACATCTTCATACTTAGCATTATCAATGACATTAGGGACACAACTCAAAACTAGGAGATTTAAATCATTATCTATAGTTACCTATTGACCTTTTTGCTAACATTGTAGTCTAAGAGAAATTTCTGATTATTCATCATATGTATAATTACCCCAGATTCTACAATCCATCCCTATGAAGAAGTTGAAGACAATAAATCATAGTGCACTGCAAGATGTGCAGGGTTAGAAGTACCAAAATTGTCTTCAAAGAGGTTATTGTTGCTATTTGTTTTTCTAGTGGCATCTTCAATCCTTTGAAGATGGATACACTTTTTCAAGGAACATCCCTCCTTATGGTGATAATTGCTAACCATTCTCTTTTTCTTGGAGGATTTGTGAGTTTCCCTGTAGAATCATGTGTAGATGTGAATGTGGTAACCTTAGAGGGGTTAGGATTTTTAAATTCTGCAAGGTGACTTGATGTTGGACAAGGTTTGAAAATACATCCCATAAAGAGGGAGAAGCAGGTTCCTTGAACTCTAGAAAATGCTAGAAAACTTTCCAGATGTAGGAGAAATATTATTCATAAAAACTCTTACATATTTCAAAAGAGTTCCAAGCATGATGACGGTTCTTAATTCTAGGTAACATGAGAACCACACTCAAAACAAAAATCATTACATCCACTTTACATTGGATGCATTGACAGGGATTTGTTTCTAGCTAGTAGTTTCTTTATTTATAATTGGTGGCCTTTCACAAATGGTGACGTTCTTGATTTAATCTAAGCAATCGCCATCTACAGAGGTTGGAAATTTCTCATAGTAAATAGGATGCTTCCACATTCTTCCATGAAGGTTCTAGGAGTCTGACTTAGACTCACAAGTCAAATGCGAATTATGTTGACTAGACATGTCTGGCCTGCTGATCTATGTACAAAAGGCACAGAACAAAATGCACTCATTTTGCTCGATTTTTACTCGACTTTTTAGCAGTAACCAACATACCTTCCAAATTCATGGCAATATTCTGGAATATGTAGTATCATCTATGACCATTGCTACAAGTTCTTATTGAATTTTCCATCATGTAGAAATTCTAACCTTTCATATTAATAAAAAGTTGATCTTCTTTCCTGAAATTGAATATATATTTTGTATTTTCCCATTGAAAAAATGTCTTCTTTCATGAAATCTAGTGTTTTTTAATGTGTCAACCCCAGATTTCATCCCAGTCAAGGTCAACTCTTACCCCTCGACCTCTCCTAGTGGAAACTGTTAACCTTTCTAGTTATAATTTCGTGTAAATGGAATATAATTGAGAAGAAGACCAATGTATGCTTTGAAAGGAAATCAACATAAAATGGGGAACTCCAGTTTAGACCTGAGATCTAAGCTTGTTGATTAGGTTGTGCTGGAAATGGGGAACTCTTACTAAGTGTGATGGCTCTACACTAAAAAATTTAGATGAGATGTTAAGTAAAAATCCCCTGTGAGCAAAATGAAGGTAGAATTTGGAGTTTAACCATTGTTTCACACAAGCAAATTTATGTTATCCAAAACCAAGACATGATGGAAATTGAAATGGAGATAGATTAATAAATTTAAAAAGTAGAATCAAGACCTCATGCTAGCTAAATATACAATCTTACAAGCCTCATCCTCCATAGATCCTACCGATCAATTTCAGATCAAAATTTTGGGCATTTTAGTATCCTTTCCCAATCATCATTCAGATTCCACATGCCAAGTCTCCATTGATTAAATATTATAGTGAGAAGTTTTGAAGCTATCATAGTTAAAGACAAGAACCACTCTCAACCAATGGAAAACCTCAGATTGGTAAGGGTATTGAAGTTCTTCATTCTTAATGCAGATTTATTTTTGTGCTTGTGATGAGTTGAGCTCTATTTTCATCCCCTTTTTAGACCCATAATCCACTGTTGGTATTTTTATTTAACTCTGATGCTGGAAAAGGTAAATTGGGTAGATTTCATCACCACGAGAATACTTCAAGTGCTTCATTGCTATCCTTTTGGTGATCAAGTGTGCTCATCACCTTTATTCGTAGTTGCCCTAGTGTCTGCTTAGGCTGTATGTAGTATATCTTTGAAAAATGAGAACAATGTTCATAGATTCCCGAGATTCAGATAACTCCAGAGGCCTTAAAATAACTTTCAAACTCCCTCAGTGATTTGTACCCCTTGGTAAATCAATTCCTTGATCAATCATAAACATAATGCTTGGGTACCATTTGTTTAGGTTGTTTCTCATCCTCTGCCTACATTGGATTTTAAGCATTCCATTTTATACCTCCTAGATGTTCTTCACATGTATAGAATTAGATGGGTTTGAGTGTCTGATGCAAATAGCCTGGATTCGAGGTTCTTTCCCAAGGAAAAAATGGTTTTATTGAATAAATCCCATTTGCAGCCATGAATTTTGATAATGCTGTGAGCTATAATAGGCAATAGGTGAAATTTTGATGTTGTACATCTATTTAAATAGAATTGTAGTTTGAATCAATTCCTTGCTTGGTCAAGTCTAATATCCTTATGAGTTTATTTGCATTCCATTTCTCAGGCTTAGGAAAGACTAAGAAGGTTACATGGATTCTCATCAAACAATGCTTTCTTGAGGTTTCTGACTAATTGTTCATCTGGGTAGTTCCCTGGAAGCTGACAGTAATATACACTAAACATAAGAGCCTGTTTGTGAAATGCTCTCAGTACAGGTATTTGCAGGAAGTGAAATTTATTCCATTGTGATGGTTTTCAGAGCTTCCTGTTTCAGCTATGTTGTCTAGACTCTATATTGGAAACAAATTTTTTATCCTTGTATGTGATTGTAAATTGAAATTATAATGTAGTATTTTGAAATTTTTATATGGGCTATTGATATAATTACAAATCATTGCAATACTTTGGCGTGCCTCTGCATCTGAACTGCAGGATTATGTTTATCTTAACCTGTCATGTGCATGAAAATAATTCACAATTCTTTTTCATATACAACCATTATTAATAGCATATGTCACTGGCAGTGGCATTGTTGACAGTTGAAATATGGTTTGAATTTGATAGCATTCATGTTGCCAAAATATGTTTTACAAGTTTAAGCTTCTTGTTTATTAATGTCTGGTAACATGATATACTTGTAACCTAGAGTAACATCCAGTCAGTTTACATTACAATAATGTTCACAAGCAAGCTATCTTAGCCAATGTTTTTCCTTTGTGTAGAATTTCATGACTATTCTAAATGTTGGTATTAGGTAAAGAAAGGGAATTCATAATTTTCAACACTTTATAATTTGTGTTGAAATCCTAAGAACAAGAGGTAAACCATGCTCCTACCCTATATTACTCTAATGTTATGTCATTGGTTGTGATATACTTAGAGATGATAATATTAGTAATCACGTGTATTTTTCAAGTTGCAATTTAACATCCACAAAAGGCGTAACTACACAGTCACTGAATGAGAATGGTTAGCAATCATGCATAACATTTAAAAATTCTGATATTATTTGCTTCCTAGTCGTAAGACCTTTTGAACTACCATTTTAGAACCTGGAAATCATCTTCAAGTTAGTGTTGAGTTATTTGGGTTATGTGTGAATTTAATAGGAGTTGCAACATAATCTTTAGATTGTATTCCCTATATAGCATTCATGATGGATGAATACAAGTTAGTAGTAATTTAGTAAGTCTTTATAACAAATTATACAATACATAGTGAATGGGCTTTAGTTTGTGGTAGAGTCTATGATTCCCATTAGAGTGACATAGTAAGGAATAGTTTATAATGTACATATTATCCGTAATAAGTGATGTAATTAGTAACAACTTCATTTTAAATGATATCATAGAATTAAATACCTTACACCACCACAAGTAATGACATAGTTTAACTTTGGAAAATATAAATTTGTTTTCTATGTGGAGCCATCTTGTGATTTGAGATGATATTGCTCAAGTTTTTCAACTTTTTTCCATTTGTTCTACACCATAAATTGATGGTTTTTATTTGTCCTAAGTTTTATGTGGTAAATTTGCTTGATCATTTTTTGTGGAAATGAATGCTCTACTTCTTCTTGTCAGAGGAATGAATGCACTGTCACCACCTCTCAATCCAATGACCACCTGTAATGGTTGTATTGTAGACTAAGATGGCATGCCACCACATAATGGCCACATGTAATTACTACTATGCAAGTTTACACATATTCACATCCGCTTATGCTTGGCATGGCATCGTTTTCTTTTAGAGGGGTGATGTAAATCCTGGTCTTGATATACTGAGATGCAAAGTGATGTAGTCCCATAGTTGATATTTCGACCCATCATTGGGGTCATCAACGCAACATGGTCTAGCATCTGTAGTAACAAAACTATATCTAATAACAATAACATAGGAAGCATTGGGTATAAAGAGAGGCAACAACAAATGCAAATATTCTGGCTTACCTTGAAATTGTTGAACTACCTGGAGCACCTGATGCAATAAAGCTAAGATTTGAACTAAGTGTGACCTTGAACCATCATGAGGCTATGGTATTGAATTTATTTCACCCCTCAGGTTTGTTGCACACTTTGATTTGTTGCACACACGTTGGCTCTGTCTAAGGCATGGAAGTATGCTCTAACTATATTTTAGAAACATGATACTCAAATAAATTCGAGGAATGAAGTTTCTAATATTTTGAATTAGTATTTTTCATTTTTTTATTCACTTCAACTGCATACAACCTATGTTTCCATATGAGCTATTCTATAATTTTTCTAGCATTACAAGTTTGGTATAAAAAATATATGTAGTGGATATAAAAATGAAAACCTACTCACCTTCTCAAATCTTGTGTGATGTCCTTTTCCCTATCTGTTGACTTAACAGGCTTCCTAAAAACACATTTTATGTTGCTTCATAATTAGTCCCATCCTAGGTTCTCTTTGAATCCAAGTCTTTATTTGCTTAGTTCCACCAGCAGAGGACCTTGGTGGTGAAGGGACCATCCTAAATAAATATAACACAATTAAGAAGAAGATGGGAGAAGAGAACATCGAATTTTTTGATTGTGTCAAGAAAGGATACTTGTGTTGTTCTTCTTTTTCTTGTTACAACAAGTGTTGTAAAAGAAGTGAACCCGTTAGCAAGATATTTTCTAACATAATGCTTGAATTCTTTCCTAAACCAGTGCTTGAATGAAGTAGCCAGAACAAAGAGCTCCATATGACTAAATATTTATAGAGTGTATGTTAGGCTTGGTTGCAACATCCAAGAATGTTAAGTATCGATCATTTATATGAAGGAAAAGCAGATATGGTCACTGCTAGCAAGGATAGGGATAGGGCACACCAAATATAGACTCACCTTGATTCTAATAACAATATAACAATTCTTCCAAGCCCATCATGCAAAAAAATAGAAGCAGGAGCATTTTTACCATTATTTTTTTTAAATATTTATAGTTTGTACTTGGATTCAATTTTTTTTCTTCTTCAGAAGGTACAGAAGGTATTTAGTAGTGTAGATAGTATACAGAAGGTACAAAATGATCATCTTGGGACTTTAAAACAATCCTTTGTCAAAATCTGATTGTTAATTTCCAAGTAGGAATCAACATGTTTTTCTTTCTCAAGCAGTTTTTAGATCAGTAGATACAATGTTTGATGAATACAATTTTTTTTATTAATATACAGTACCCCGTCAGTTATCCGAAGTTAAATTCCTAGCAATTGTTGTTAGATTTCATGTCAATCCGACGAAGTTGCTATGGCTCCGACGGTAGATTGTTGTCGCATTTTCGACATCTTGGGGCCCTTGTCTGACAAAATGTTGTAGGAAATTCGATGACCTTGTCGTAGGAAATTCTACAGCCTTGCCGTAGGAAATTCGACGGCCTTGGATTGTCATTGAATATCTGACATTATGCTACCGATGACAAAAAAAATTGAGGTTGTCGAATACCCTACAGGTTATTGTCGAATTTCAGACATGGTAGCCGTTGGATTTTGGGCTCAAATTTTGTTGTGATATCCTAACCAGAAATTAACTCTGTACACTAATCTCCATCCACAAAGACCAATACTCTTTTGGAGTTGGTACACCTACACAGAAGCAACGATAATTATTATGCTTATCTATCTATCTACAATGCGATTAGGTTATGGCTCGCGGCCTCATTTTATTGTTATAGTTATGGCAATGGCCACAGTGTTCTTATTTTCTACTCCACCGATTCACCAGAAAATTATACCCCACTTCCAGATAGAAAAACAATGGATTACACAATCAAGCAGTGCATGTTCTATCCAGTGTATGGGATATTGCAATTTGTCCTAAAAAATGGAGCGGAATGAAACACTTAATTAGACATGTCAAAAACTTTGGATTCATGTCTTGGGCTCATTTTATGGCTAACAAGCAAGATAAGTTAGAACAAAATGATCATTCCTACACCATGGTAGGTTATTCAGAAGAATCAAAGGGCTTTAAAATAAATGATCCAATCAAATAACAAGTAATCAATTAGAAAGAGGTTATCTTTGGTGAGAATACTTCTAGTGCTACTCTCTTAACAACTTCTTTTGATTCTTTCTGACTTGACTCTAAATTTTGGAGTTTTATTTATGTTTTTCTTAACTAGCATGGTCTCTAAATCAACTAACATGATCTCTAAATCAACTAGCATGATCTTTGAAACAATCAATGCCAAAAATGAAACTATTAGCTATGTTCAAACAAAACGTTGTTCATTTTCTAATGGGGAATACTCCAAAGTGAATGAGTTTTTTCCCAATGAGTGAGATGTTGGAGTGATTCCTACTAGGGGTATTTTTTATTGAAAAGGAACAATTAAAGAAATTGAAGCTAATGGGAGAGACACAAGTAGTGAAAATGATACAAGGAAGCATGCTTGCAATTAGAAACAAAATTTTAATCGTACATTTATGGAACATTTTTGAGAGTTGTGACCCTAAAACCTATGTAGACATTTCTAATGAACCTAAATGGGAAATTAAAATAAATAAAGAATACAATTTGTTTCTGAAAATAATACTTGGGAATTGTTTTTTTATATCCCTAAGGACATAAACTAGTGAAATGAAAATGGGTTTATAAGACTAAGTTTACTTCAGATGGTGTTGTTGAGGCGCATGTGCCTAGATTGGTATCCAAGGTTTTTTTACAATAAAAAAGGAAGTAACTACATTGATGTCTTTTCTCGTGTAGTCCCGATGAATTCAATCTAAATCATCCTTTGTCTCATTTCCATTTTTGGTTGGGAGGTGCATCAAATGGACGTGAAAATCAATTTCTTACATGGAAATTCTATTAAAAAGATGTACATGGAGTTGTAATCTATCACTTTACCACACTAATTATATTCAATATTCAACTCTACTAATTTTGGAAGAGTGTTTCAATGAAGATAGTTTTTAAAGAAAAAATAATTGTATGAGAAATTGTACCGAAATGTTCATTCTATCACATTAATATTCCAATATTCTTTTGAGGTCAAAATCATTCAACCACTACATGTACAATAAACCACTATTGATCATTAGAATACAAAGAAATGCGATCATTGGGATGTTAATGTCTCCATCAAGAAGCTTTACAATACTTGGAAAAAATCTTGTAGTAACTTACCACCAGTAAAGCGCTGCCTAGAACTACAACAATGGAAATAATGGCAAGATTGATGGTGGTGGTGGCATAGTTGTGCTTGGTGGGTTATTTAATTATGGTTGCATCTGGTGAGGCTCCCCATCCAAACTCATATCTACCTATTGAAATTTCCCTGGGACGGGATTGCTCCGGAGGAAAATTCATGGCGAATTTCCTTAACATATCTACTTCAAACCTATAAATTTGTTGAAAATACATATATGTAATTAGTTACTATGTTCATGGAGAATGAAGGATAATAAATGCACAGCAAAATCATAATAACGCCACCACAAATTCAGAGAGAATTGATATAACTACACAAAATTGATGAGAAAACTGCAAATCACCTCAGAGAAATCGTATTCATGGTGTGCTAAGCTTTGCAAAATGGTGGAATAGCCTACCCATTATGAAAATAGACTCCATGGGTACAATGTTTATGCGTTTTTGAGCTGGTTAACTTAAAACCAACACATTCTAAAAAAAGACGAGCCCTTACGTCGGCGCATAAATGACTTGAATGCATGTAGGATGTTGTTAATGGAACATTACTAAGATTCTAAGCTACTAAATATTGGTAAAGATAGATTCTACTACCAAAGAATGAAGATTGGGATACTGCTACTGCTACTTAATATATCCTTTACTAGATTGCTCACAGTTAGAATCAGGCTTAAATTCTTCCAGCTGGGTATGGGTCTTATTAGTAAAAAAATATCCCTAATTTGTGCTAGAATACCATTTTAACCAACACATTCGAAAAAATACAGTGTCCTATCAATCCCAACCATGATTCCCTAATATACAACTGTGTGGCAGTAATGGCCTTTGCTTCATGGAGCAGATCTTTGCATTTTTGTGGGAGATTGATCCTTTCTTCTTCCTCTAGTGGTATGGTATGATGAGGCAGTGATACTTTATGTGTCCCAACACTAAGAATAATGGATGACTAAATATAAATTGACACAGTTATGAAGTGCATGCTATCTCTATGTGTCGGCGTGTGCTATCTATACTTGTTAGTGCTGGAATTGATTTGTGTCTAGCCCAAACAAATTAAATATGACTTTTGGGTAAACCATGATAGTTTTAAAACAATTTGGATATGTGTCACTTCTTGTGCATTATTCCTCTGGTCAAAACAAAGGAAGCGCATGGCTAAAGCAACTCAATACCCGCTAAGGTTAGAAATGTGTTATTGTTTAAATGGAGGCCTATTGATGTGGTTGTTTGCAATGCATTTGCATGTGACAATCAACACAAATTATCAGTGATGGTAAAACAATCAGTATGTTGCTCTTCCCTTGGTGAAGTATCACACACATCAAGGCCATGCCTGATAACCCATGTTTGTTGTTCTCGTCGGTTCTTTGTCTAGCCTGATATTAATGTTCAAAATTCCTTTTGGTTGCAGATGATTTAATATTTATGCCCAAGGTTTCAAGCTAATATTGAATGCTTGTTACCTATTACTGATGTATGTGCTTTTCAGTACACGCAATATGGAAACTTTGATCATAATGCATAATCGAGATCCTATTCTACTACATAATCACACACATCTTGATCTCTTTTACCCTTCTTTTTGAAATTATGAAAAGGTGCAAGTTTTGATCAAGGTTTTATAAAGAGAGATATCAGCCAGTCCAATGTAGATTTGTGTTGTCATTACACATTTTGACTAGTTGTGTGTGTGCAGTGGAGGAAGAAAACGATATCAAACGTGTGCACAAGGGCCTTGTTTACACTTTATTGCATGCTAGGAAATTTAGCATTACCTTTTCTTTGATTATGCAACCAGGAAAAATGAATTTTATAGAAAAATCTATTTATGTCCTAGATATTATTACTTATGATAATTCCATCTAAGTTCTATATTTGAATTTTTCAAATGCATTTGCATGCGCATCTACTTTGTTCTTTTTCCAACTTCCTTCTTCTTGAAATAGAAGGTGGGAATGTCTGGGACATTGCCGCCTCTTGCCTCTTGTAAGGGAAGGACCCATTGGTTGCATTCGACCACTAGTGGAGATAGAAATGATGTTGACTTAAGTTAATATTGGAAATGCAAGATACCATAAGTGGTTCATAAAATTACTTTATGTACTTCATGCTTTTAAAATTATTTATCAAACAAATTTCTAGAACTACAACAATGGCTATTAGGGAAGGATTGATGGTGATGATGGCGTAGTTGTGCTTGGTGGGTCCTTTACTTATAGCTGCATCTGGTGAGGCTCCCCATCCAAACGGCATACTGCTAAAATTTCATTTTCCTGTTTGTTCTTCATTAGAATCTAGGAAGGTAGAGAAGAGTTGGGATGTTTGCTCGAGCAAATCCATATGAGATTTAGGGACTTCATCATCATTTTCATCACATACAACCATCCTCTCCATCTCCATGGTTTTAATTTCTTCGCGGTTGTCCAAGGTGTTGGAAACTACAACGAATCAAGGGATGCACCAAAGTTTAACCTCATAGATCATGTGGAGAGAAACACCATTGGAGTCCCCAAAGGAGATTGGGCGGCTCTCATATTCCATGATGACAATTCAAGTACTATACAATTATCTCTTCTCATCTCATTTAAAATTCAATGTTTCATTTCAGTAATTTGGTGTATGAATCTAACTCTAATAATTATAATGATGCAATGTGATTCATGCGTTGTCATTTGGAAATTCACACATCGTGGGGACTGGAAATGGCGTGGATGGTGAAGGAAGGAAAAGGTCTCTTTCAATCTCTCCTTCCTCCCCCCTCCAACCTTCCCCCTTGTTGATATCCTTCCTTCCTAATCATCCTCCCAACACTTTCATTTCTTGCTTTTATTTTAAATAATTTTGGACATGTTGTTTTTCCTTGTATGATATTTTTAAGAGCAATGCGCAACATATTTCCAACCTTACGTAGCTGAAGCAGCCATAGCAAGTAGCATTGTCATCTAGTAAAAGGAAGATGAATATGCCTATCTAGGTATTCAGAGTTACCAAATAATCCATTTGGGTTGTAATCTATCACTTTACTACATTTTTCATTACCGAGAGTCTAGAAAGTGATAATCTATTTTTCATTTTTCATTATCTTCAATATATAATTACTTTTCAAAAAGTGGGTTGTAATGTATCAATATATTACATTTTTCATTACCTAAGAGACTAGATCATGTGCAATATTTAGCTATTTTATGAGAAAATGATTCAATGGAGATAGTTTTTAAAGTAGAAATAATTGTACAAGAGAATTTTCACATAATGCAAAGCTCACATAAATGTTCATTCTTCATCTTAACATTCCAACATTCTATGTTCATGGAAATGTTCATTCTATCACCCTAACATTCCAACATTCTATGGAGTTCAAACTCATTCAACCACAACATCTAATCAACCACCATTAAGAAGAGCAATTATTGCAGATTGGTCATTAGAATAAGAAGAATTGTGATCCTTACGATGTTCATGTCCATGTTATTGTTCAATTATTTTCATATTTATCTTGTCTTTCTTGCGCCACTCTTTGTACTAGGCCATTCATATCAATTTTGGTAATTATCCCTAACTGTGGAGACTTCTTGGTATAGTAATTTTGATAGTTATTGTTGGTAGGCATAGTTTTTCATTTAATACACCTAATGTTAATATAAATGATAATAGAACAAATCAAGTCAAAATAATTATATAGTTCAAAAGGTTACATTAAGTATGGATTTTTAGCCTAGTGTAGCTACGGGGAGTAAATCCACAATGGCAGGATGTACCTATATTCACAAAATAAACCTTTCAAGTACAAGTATCATCTATATTTGGAGTTTTCTGAGAATAATTAATCAAATTTCATTTGCATAGTATTTTTCAATCCCAACCTACTCTATTAGAATTTGGCCAACCTCTATGTTTTACTTCTGGATCTAAACAAATAGAAATAATACTTAAATTGGTTTCTCACACAATTGGAAAACATACTTTAACCCCTCTCATTTTTACCTTGCCAAAATTTCCCCTCCTAGCGGTAATTGAATGCAAGAGGAGAGGGAAAGGCACTGAGCATCTCTATTGTCATAACAAAAGACATTGTACCCACTCACATTAACTGAAAAGGAAAACACATCTTCTATAGCAGTGATGAAGCCAAAAACTTAATAATTCCATGACTTTCTATGAGGTGAGTGAACTTAACAAATATGGGTTAATGTGAAATCAATTACCAAAATTATAATTCCAATACTCTCATTTATTGAAGAACTCAAGAAACAAAGAAATGAGACACTAGTACCATAAATTTTCAACAAGAAACCAAGCACTTGAAGCAATGAAACCAAATCCTAAATAGAGAGTCTAACTAGTCATAATTAGCTTTATAGGCAACATTAGTCAGTGGATCACACCTCTCTTAGAATTAGACCTGGGATATTGAGTTTGTAATATGAAAAGTCCCTCAATTTTACAAATGCAACCAAACCATCATGAAATTAATTGCACACAATTCTAAGATACTCACTTGCATAACTATCAATCCACATACATTACAACCCACTAAGCAAATGAAGCTAGAAATATAGAGAAGGATTACACAATCAAGCAGTGCATGTTCTATGTAGAGCATAACAACAAAGTCATGGAGGTAAAAGACATAGATCTATCCAGTGCATAATAACCTTTGTTTGACTATCAACCATCATTAGTTAGTGCAATGTATGATTTAAACTTTATTGATATTATTTTTCAATATTTATATGGGTTTATTTCCCCAAAAATACAAGGAGATGGTCTTTGAGAAATTCAAGTAATTTAGGGAATTGGCTAAGAATCAATGTGGTAAACCAATAAAATGGAGGACAATATGTGAGTAATGAACTTTCAGGGTACTTATCATAGAATGTCATCTCTTGGAAAACATCAACACATCATACTCTTCAAAAAATGGGTGTTGATTGATATGGATACATGGTATGACTACATGTTTCTTTTGGGAAAGGGAATATCCACTAGATTTTGGGAAAATGTTATTGAGTGTTCATATTATCTTCTAAAGTGGCTTCTCCCATAGAGTATGGGATATTGCAATTTGTCCTGGAAAATAGAGCGGAATGAAACACTTAATTAGACATGTCAAAAACTTTGGATTCATGTATTGGGCTCATTTTATGGCTAACAAGCAAGATAAGTTAGAACCAAATGATCATTCCTACACTATGGCAGGTTATTCAGAAGAATCCAGGGGATCTACAATAAATGATCCAATCAAATAACAAGTACTCAATTAGAACGAGGTTATCTTTGGTGAGAATACTTCTAGTGCTACTCTCTTAACAACTTCTTTTGATGCTTTCTGACTTGACTCTAAAGTTTGGAGTTTCATTTATGTTTTTCTTAACTACCATGGTCTCTAAATCAACTAGAATGATCTCTAAATCAACTAGCATGATCTTTGAAACAATCAATGCCAAAAATGAAACTATTAGTTATGTTCAAACAAAATGTTATTCATTTTGTAATGGGGAATACTCTAAAGTGAATGAGTTTGTTCCCAATGAGTGAGATGTTGGAGTAATTCCTACTAGGGGTATTTTTTTATCCTAAAGGGACAATTAAAGAAATTGAAGCTAATTGGAAAGACACAAGTAGTGAAAATGATACAAGGAAGCATGCTTGCAATTAGAAACAAAATTTTAATGGTGCATTTATGGAACATTTTGGAGAGTTGTGACCCTAAAACCTATGTAGACATTTCTAATGAACCTAAATGGGAAATTAAAATAAATAAAGAATACAATTCGTTGCTCAAAAATAATACTTGGGAATTGTTTTTCTATATCCCTAAGGACATAAACTGGTGAAATGAAAATGGGTTTATAAGACTAAGTTTACTTCAGATGGTGTTGTTCAGACGCATGTGGCTAGATTGGTATCCAAGGTTTTTTCACAATAAAAAGGAAATAACTACATTGATGTCTTTTCTCGTGTAGTCTTGATGAATTCAGTCTAAATGATCCTTTGTCTCATTTCCATTTTTGGTTGGGAGGTGCATCAAATGGACGTGAAAATCAATTTCTTACATGGAAATTCTATTAAAGAGATGTACATGGAGTAACCATCTAGTTGTGTGCAAGATGAAAATATTGCATGCATCTTGCAGAAGTAGTTGTATGGGTTGACATAAGAACCTCAAGCATGGATTCACGAGTAGAATGATATGTTATTTCCCCTTCTTGTTTTCAAGAGTAGTGAATTAGATAATAAAATATATGTGCTACATTTGAATGATGTTATACCAGTTTTGTTACGTGTTAATGATATGATTTAGTATAACTTGGAATTATTGTAATTCAAGTCTTGGTGTAAAGTTGCAACTAAATTATAGATTTGAGATATCAAACCTAGATTTACATTTCTTTTTTTGTGTCTAAGTTATGCAATTGAGTGAAGTTCTGCTTATTTCTCAACCCATATATAAGCTATATCTCTTTAGTGGTTTTAATTTGGAGGACTATGAGACTTTATATACTCGTTTTCAAATTGGATTTTAATTTACCAAGGATCATGACCCTTTGAAGATTGATCTTATAATGTATAGGAAACATGTTGGCAGTCGTATTATTTAATTCATGGCACATATAAATTTCTTTATTGTTAGTTCAATTTCATGTTGCAAGATCCAAAGGTGAGTCGTATGTAGGCCACAAAGATAATTATTTTGTATATGAACGATACATATAATTTTTTCATTTAGCATATTAGCAACAAACCACTTTAGTTGGCCAACTATACAAACTTTGTTTAGATAGGTGGAAAATATAATCAAAACTCCGCTTTTGGGATGTGGTTAATATTTGATCTAGTTCATTAATTTGGTAAGGTATGAGACAAAGTTTGTTGTCATTCTGAATTACTACATCTGAATATAAGTGTATAGTGAATGATAGAATTGAAGATGCATGGGTTTGAAACCTAATTGGTGAGATTTTATTTCCTCTCTACGAATCTACTACATTGTATTGGGATAATTAAAGTGCAATATAGTTTATTATAACATTGTTGTGTATATTAATAAAGATTTTGAAGCTCATGCATATTATTTTAGACATCTTGTACAAGAATATGTGGTGCCCTTGTCTATTACAAGACTAATGATCAAACTATTTCTATCTTTACAAAGCCCTTGAAAAAATAAAAAAATTATTAAACTTTGTACAATGTTGAGGCTTTAGGAACTTGTAATTATTGGGGATAGATTTTCTCACGTTGCCTCCTAAATCCTATGAGTCATTTTCAGAGAATGGTAGTGTTGGAATGTGTAAACCATTGGACTTAAACCATGTTGGTGCACAATGTGGTTAATACATTGATAGGTTGACCATGTTGAAGTTGTTGGGTCTTTGGGTCTATCCATTTGGATTGTTTTCAATGGTCTATTGATTACTAGGAATAGGAATGGTGGGCCTGCTCGACCATTTGGGACTACCTTGAGTGGTCAAAATTATCCCTATGGATTTTTTGTATGCATACACCATCAACAGATTTCCTAGACCACTTTACAACTGCTCCTCCTCCTCCGCAAATGCTAATTTTTATAATTTTATGATCCGGATATATTATCCTTTTATAGATGCTTCTTGAGTTTTTGGAATGTTTTCTTTTACTTTAAGAATTTTCCTTTCAAAACATCAATTTTTTTCTTTTTCCATGGCTAGCTTGGGAATAAAATGGATTTTCTACTTATCCACACTTGTGAATTGTAGATGAGATATGGTGTTGTTGATTTTGATTATTGAATTTAGCTTATCATTATATTTTTCCAACTTATTTAATCTCTGAATCAAGTTCTAAAGACCATTAGTTTCACATCCCTCCTCCTGTCTCTGCACAATTACCCTTTTCTCTCCTAGTTTCTCCACGAGGTAAAAGAAAGCACACTTACTGCCACTCTCAAAGACAACAATTGCAATTTTAGTAAACCCTAGATATTTTCAAACAACAAAAAATGAGGCACAACAATTCCCTTCTCTACTCTTCTTACTGTCAGTGTCCCACTAATGATTGGAATCCAAATACAAAGATACTTGACTAATGATATCAAAATACTTATAAAATAGCTCAATGAAACTTCTTTCAAAATTTAGGAGGTTGAATTGCCAGCTACAATTAAGAATAGGAATGTGAAATTCCAATTTTTTATATTGCCCAGAAGTAAATAACAACTTGAACCAAAGACGAAAATAAATGTAAATCTCTATAACTTCACTGCTTGTTGAGTGACTTATTTTATTTTCCAGCTTCAAGAGTAAACCAAATAGAACCACATTGCTAACAATGCCTCTCTCACTAACAGCTGGACACTCGAGCATAGCATAACTATAGACTATAGCTCACTTTCTATGATGGGGCTCGCAAAATTCTTCAATACATTGATATTCCTTATATAGTTGATGACTCACAGACTTAGTGCAAAGAAAACCACAAATAAGAACCATTTTATTACCAAATCTAGTCACGAGAACAAAATTCAACCCTTCTTCCTCAAAATTTTCCTCCCACCACTTTCATATTCTACATAATCTTGGACCCGTTTCTTTTTCTTAGATGAGATTTTTTAGAGAAATGTGCAACATATTTCCAACCTTACGTAGCTGAAGCAACCATAAAATGCAGCGTTGTCATCCAATAAAAGGAAGATGCATATATATGTATGCAGGGTTACCAAATAATCCATTACCAAGAAAAGAGCTTTGGGTTATAATCTATCACTTTGCCACAACGATTATATTTAATATTTAACTCTACTACTTTTGAAAAAGTGTTTCACTGAGGATAATTTTTAAAGAAAAAGTAATTGTACGATTTTTTTTTCACATAATGCAAAGTTAACTGAAGCGTTCATTATATCACCTTAATATTCCAACATTCTATGGAGGTCAAACTCATTCAGCCACAACATGTACAATAAACCACTATTGGTCATTAGAATAAGAATAAATGTGATCATTGGGATGTTAATGTCCACACTATTGTTCAATTATGTTCATAGATATTATGTCTCTATTTCACCATACTTTGTACTAGAGCATTCATATCAAACTAGATAATTATTTCTAATTGTGGAGACCTCGTGGTATAGTAATTTTGATATTTATTCTAGAATGATATGTTATTTCTCCTTATTGTATTCAAGCATTGTGAATTAGATAATAAAATATATGTGCTACATTTGAATGATGTAGTTATACCAATTTTCTTATATGTTGATGGTATGCTTATAACTTGGAATGATTGTGATTCAATTCTTCGTTCAAAGCTGCAACTAAATTGTAGATTTGAGATAACAAACATAGTTTTACATTTTTTTGTGTCGAGGATATACAATTAAGTGATGTTATCTTTATTTCTCAACCTACATATAAACTATATCTCTTGAATAGTTTTAATATAGAGGACTATGAGCCTTGACATACTCCTTTTCAAATTGGATTACAATTTACCAAGGATCATGATTCTTCAAAGATTGATATTATAATATTATAGGAAACATGTTGGCAACCTTGTTGTTTAATTCATGGTAGATATACAATTTATTTATTGTTAGTTCACTTTCATGTTGAAATATCCAAAGATGAGTCATATGTAGGTCACAAAGATAATTATTTAGTATATCAACGATACATCTAAGTTTTACATTTATTATTCTAGAAGCAACCCACTTTAGTTGGCCATTAACTATGCAAACTTCAATTAGGTAGGTGGTAGAGATAATCTTGAAACTTGTGACTTTTGGGATGTGCTTAATATTGGATATAGTTTAAATATATGGTAATGTAAGAAACAAAATTTGGTGTCATTATGAATTACAAAATCTGAATATAAGTGCATAGTGAATGCTAGAACTAAAGTTTCATGGGTCTGGAACCTAATTGGCGAGCTTGTATTTCCTCTGTAAGAGTATGCTACAATGTATTGTGATAATTAAAGTGTAATATAATTTTATTATAACCTTGTTGTGTATAGTAAGATTAGGAATGAAAATTTCATGCATATTATTTGAGACATCTTATACAAGAATATGTATTTCCCCCTTTCTATTACAAGTCTAATGATCAAATTCTTTCTATCTTTACAAAGAATTTGGTTGAAGCAAAGTTTATTAAACTTTGTATAATGTTGAGGATTTATGAAACTGTCATTATTGGGGGATTAAATTTCTCATGTCCCCCCCCCCCCAAATCCTCTGAGTTATGTTCATAAAGGTGGGGTGTTCGAATGTGTAAACCCAAGTTAAACCACACTAGTTCACATTGTGGTCAAGGAAATCATAGGTTGATTATATTGCAGTTAGTGGATTGTTGGGTAGCATACAAGAGTTCCTAGCACTTGGATTGTTGTCAATGGTATAGGTATTACTAGGAACAGGAATGGTGGACGTGCTCAACCATTTGGGACCACCTTGAGTGGTCAAAGTTAACCACATCAACCTAGTTTGAGAGAAATTGATTAGATACTCTCAAGAATAAATAAATGAGTTCATGGAGTGAGTGACATAACTATGATATAGAAAATATATGTCTTGGATACACATTGTATGTGTTATGCTTCATTTTTATAATGTTTTTTTTGACTCCAACAACTATTATCTTAGATCTATTTGTCTACTTCTATAATGTAGTTGTGATTACCCATGATTCTTATTCAATGGTCTTTTCATTTGATAATATATTAGGAAAATATGAATGAATTTATTGATTCTATTAGTCACATGTGACATACTTAAGTCAATATAGACACCCAACCATTTACTAAGGATAAAAAAAGGTTTCTAAATGTATTATTTTCCTCAAAAATAAATCCCTGGGAAACTTTTAGGACAATCCCCTCATTCTAGATGTTAGCTAGTGTAAAGTGGGTGATATAGACTTAGTGTGCCTCACATCATGGGGATTGACCATGGATCTACACAACATGCTTGATTAATGACACATTCTAGTAATAGTGGAACCAACCAAATGATCTAACCATCGTGGATAACTAAATGTATTGTTTCACTACCTACCACTAATTATATATCGATTCATATCGAAGACTTATAAGAGTTATGGAAAAGTATTATACTATTTGAAAGGAGGAAGCATGTGATAAACTATTTTTTTGTGATAAAGTTGGATGTGATGGAGCTTATTGATTATGGGAAGTTTGAAAGAGTAGCAGTCACATTAATCAAAAGAGCTCTAGACTTATAATTTCTATATGAATGATGATATAGGTAATTTTCTAATCAATGAAAAAATAACATTTGGTGGTTAGGGATGTTTAAATTTCCAAAATGTTATATCTTTAAAATTTGTATGTCCAATAACAATAAGATCACTGAAAGAATGAAAAGCACTGAAAGACAAAGAAGACACAAAGATTTATCCTGGGAAACCCTCGTGGGGGAGAAAACCAAACAAAAATTCCTTGATATAGAATCCAACCAATTATAGTGTAAGACCCCAAGAATAAGATAGACTCCTTTCTCTCCTCCAGATGGACTCCTCTTTCTCTCTCTAGCAAATTGACTTGAGTTTTTAATGTGTCCAAATGAGGAGGGAGTCTCATCGATTTATACAAATCAAATAGGAATTATAATAACCCAACAAGGCTGACTTCATCTCTCTAATAGAGCCGACTTGTCTTGGGAGACACAAGACAACATTTAACAATACTTTTGTGGGTACTATATATTGACCCAACTTACAATGGAGGTTTAAACTCAATATGTTTACATGACCAAGTGCATCAAGGACACTTCCAATCGGCGAAATAACATCTCTGAAAATGAGGTACAATAATAATAGTAATAATAAAAGTAAAATAGAATATCTTCAAAAAGTTACATTATTTCAACACTCTCTCTTAAAAAGGAAGTTATTCTACAGCAATAACAATAACAACAACAACTGATTGGTGGATCTATATTTCATAGGAAGTTTTTTAACAACAACATCATAATTCTGGAACATCAACATCATCATCATCGTGTAACATCATGATCATCATTACAGAACATCATCCCCACAGACATCATCGTCATGGAACATCATCATCATGGAACATCATAAGCATGATTCATCATCATCATCATGGATCATCATCATCATAATATTGATACATAATAATAAACATCGAGGATCATCATAAAGCATCATATTACTTATTATGAGACATCATCAGCAACATTAGTATGAGAGTCATCATCAACATGTGAATACTAGATCATCATAATAATTTGAAACATCATCAGTACGTGAATACTGAAACAACAACAACATCATTATCATGTTAGTTCTACAAACAACATGATCAACAAATAAATGATGGATTATTATCCACATTATCAACATAGATTTGTTGGAACAACAACATCATCATCGGCATAAAATGTTGAGACAAAAACAAAATATAGTGTTGCAACAACATCATCATCATCATTAGCATAGAAATGTTCTAACAACATCATCATCTATAGAACAGAGTGCTGGGACAAAATCCATACATACCGATCTACCTAGGGACCAACCAAGCCTTGTATGGATTACTAATCCTTTCAGACAAACCAATCCTATCCAGACATACCAATCCACCTAGGATAAAAAAGGCCTTGTCTAGATTACTATAAATTTCAGGCCAAACAAGCCTAGCGAAAATTACCAATCCTAGACTGAACTTCCACACCATTGCAACAAGCAACCTCATTATCATCATCATTCCCTCTTTCAAAGGAGGTCCTTTCGAACTACACCAATCTTGTCTCGAAGGTATTCAAACTTTACATGAGACAGAGGCTTATTCAATACATCAACAACTTGTTCTTATGTAGGAACATACTAGAGTTGTACGTTTCCCTTGTGCACCATATATTAGATGTAGTGTTACTTTATCTCTATTTGTTTTGACTTATCGTGAAACACTGGGTTCTCTGTCAGATTGATACAACTCTGATTATCGCAATAGATATCAGTTGCATCCATCTCTATATCAAACAATCCTATCAACGACTTGTGAAACCAAACTGATTCACAACACGATGAACATGAGGAAATGTACTCAGCCTCTGGTGTACTGAGAGATGTTAGGATTACTAATCCTCCCTTGGTCAAATGTCTATTAGATTAATTTTTTCCTAACTTAGGAACCTTAAAATTAATTAATTGGGTCCACTAGTACAATTGGTTCCACTTGGCCCAATTGGGACACACGTACTAGTCAGTGAAGTGTGGGGAACACTACTAGAGGTTAACTTCCACTTAATGCATGTGCATGCATTAGTTAGGGCGCCTCCTAGACCAATCCCTACATTTCAGGAGCCACTGGGAGTCTTGGCACCAACCTACTTCAGTTAATTGGTGTTAGTACTAGTTAGTCTTAGTTAGCCCCCATTTACATTTAGTTACTTCACAGTGAGTTAGTCTAGCGCTACTAATGCATGGATAATGCATGGTTGCATGGGGAGGAGCGCTTTTCCTACCTACCTCACTCTCAGTTGCACTAAGTTAACTAGTTGTCACTGGTTGTCGAGTTATTGGTCATCAGGGAGTTGTCTATTTGGACTTCTATATTGATTGGGAGACCTTGAGTTAGCGATTTAGTTAGATACAGTCTTATCCACTTGGAGGATTCAAATTCATTACTCATGCATTCGAATTCTACCGGCTATGTAAAATATTGTAAATTCCTGAGAAATACTTGTCCATTTCCTATGTGGGTTTTCTTGTTGGATTTGTATTTTCATTCTCCATTCAATTGCTGCAAACATTATCAGAACTCTCTATCTGAAGATCTAAATGGCATTCCAATTCTAACAAGAGCAAAACAAGTCTGCTTTCTGCTAAGCCATGATATCACACCTGATACCAAATTGAAACAACATCCTGAGGTATTTTCATGTCATCAGTGCTCCCAACCCAATCTGAATATGTATAACCGTGTATTCTATTCTCACCATCGACTGTATATATGAGGCTACAATCCAATATACCTTTTAGGTACCTCATCACATTTTTGTAGCAACTAAGTGAACATTTTTGGGATCCACCATATACTGACTCAATGTGTTTACATCAAAACATATATATGGTATTGTATTTTTCAAATACATTAGTGAGCCAATAATCTGTAGGTATAATGTAACATCTACTCTATCTGAGGCATCATCATTTAGGAGCTTCAAGTTGATCACCATCGAAGTGTTATTTTCCTTGCAATCCAACATCCCAAATCTCTTTAGGATCTCAACGATATATTTTCTTTGATTTAAGAAAATATCATCTAGGAACTCTCATACTTCAAGACTGATAAAATAGTGCGCCGTGCAAATATATTTTATTTCAAATTGATTAGGAAGCTTCTTCTTGCATTCACAGATAATCTTCTCTTCACTTGTCAAGAATATATCATCAACATATAGAAATAGAATCATAAGACCCTCATCGACAACCTTATAGTAAAGTTTGGAATCTTCTTTACTATTGGTAAATACCAAGCTTGTTTGAAAGCCATCAATCCTTCCATACCATGCTCTAGGTGCTTTATTTAACCCATATAATGCCTTAATCAATATTCATACATGTGTTTTTTTATCATGGGTTTCAAAACCTAGATATTTTTCAATGTATACTTCTTCTTCTATCACACCATTTAGAAGGGTTGTATTTACATCCATTTGGTGTAGCTTCCATTTCATCTTGGCTTCCAAGGCAAGAATAGTTTTGATTGAGGTATATCTTGCTACTGGTGTAAAATTATCTTCATAATCAATTCCTTATTTCTGTGAGAATCCTTGAGATATGAATATTGCCTTGTATTTTCAATACTTCCATCTACTTAATGTTTTGTCTTGAAAATCCATTATGAGGAAACTATTGATTTCTCTCTTAGCCTTGGTACCACATTCCAAACATCATTCTTTACAATATAATGGTATTCTTTGATAATTTCACCCATCCACTCCCTCTTATTTGTTGCATCTTCAAAACACGTGGGTTCTACATGAATAAGATTGCACATCAAGGCCACATAGATGGAATAGGTTCTTGGTATCTTGCTTCCTTCTGTAGCACTATATTTTTCTGCACCTCGAATTACATCATGAACCCAAGCTGGTATTCTCTTTTGTGAGGTCATATCCTAAGATATATCTAGTGGCCTTTGAGGATCTTCTATGTCATGGTATTTTGGTATTTGTTTTGTTCAACATTTCATACTGGAACTCTACAAATTTCTTCAACTCTAGGGCTTCATGTTCCTTTTTATGGTCTTCATCTATATGTTTTTTCCTAGACTTACTAAAATATGCATCTTCATCAAATATGACATCTCTATTGATCTCAATCTGACAATAACCTAGAATGTAGACTCTATAATCTTTCGACTAATCACTCTAGCCAACAATTATTCCCTTCTTTCTTGAAGGTTCTAAATTTGATCTTTTCTCTGTGGCAACGTGTATAAACATAGGACAATTAAATATATATTTAGGTATTTGACTTCAGGCTTCTCTTTGGTGAACATTTCTTCCAGAGTTTTGTTCCCGAGATAACTGTGGGAGATTATGTTCTGCTCATATAGTGTGGTCCTATTTAACTCAACCCATAAGTGCATCGGTAGGTCTTGATCATGGATCATGGCTTTCACATCCTCCATAATATTTATATTCTTTCTTTCTACTACTCCATTCTATTGAGGATTATAGGATGTGGTGAGCTCCCTCTTAATCCCAGCTTCTTTGCAGAAATCCTTGAATTCATTTGAAGTGAATTCTCCTCCATTGTCAGATATCAAGGTCTTGATCTTCTTATCAAACAAATTCTCTACAAGATCCTTAAATTCTTTGAGACTTTTAGATACTTCATCTTTACTCTTCAATAAGTAAATCCAAGTCTTATGGGAATAGTCATTAATAAAAGAAACATAATAAACATACCCGTTTAATGAAGTGGGTGACTTCAGCTCACATACATCTGAGTAAATAATGTCCAACGTCCCTTTTTATTTAATGTTTTTTCTTAGAAATGGGTTCTTGGTATTCTTCCCTTGAGCACATCCCTTGCAAAATCCTTCATGGTCGATATGAATCTCGGGTAAACATGTTACTACCTCGCTCACAATTGGAAGTGCTTTGTAGTTCACATGAGCAATTCTCTTATGCCATAGTTCACATGGGCTAATGGTACTTGTTGTTAGGGATGAACCTGAGTGTCCCTTCAATCTATAGATTCCTCCTCCTTCTACTCCAATCACAACTACATCCTCTTGTCTTTCCCTTTTGCGACATGAGGACTTCTCCATTTACAAAAGAAACTCTAAAACCTTTCTTATCTAATGTTGATATAGAAAGGAGATTTATTTTCAAACCTGGGACATATAAGACCTACTTCATCTTCATGGAATTTGTTGAGTCCAACTTATAAAAGGATTCCACCATTACTTTGATGGGATATTGATAGCCATCTCCAAGCTTTACTTTCTGAGGTGAATCTTTTTTAATAACACATTAGAGAGAGTCTTTGTAACTTGTCATGTGTTTGGAGTCACCACTATCTACGATCCAAGTGTGAATTCCATGTGAGATTGATCTAGTGAGAGCCGATATCATAACATATTATTCAAATCCTCATCTTCATTTTTCCTCTCCTCAATAGGGTCGTCATCTTCAATTGCATTGAATGAAACTTTGTGTTTCTCTTCTTGAATATTTCTGCTTTGAGGGGACAATTTCTTGCAATTTGTCCAATGTATTACATGTGAAACATTCAAAGGATGAGAAGTCTCTCTTGGGTCTTGAGTTCCTTTGAAACTTTTGATTTCTTCTGGGGGATTGATCACAATCCTTTCTCTTGTTTGATCCTTTCTTTGCATGAGATGACAAGGCTTGATCTTCATCATCATTTATTTTTTATTATATGTTATTTATTCTTCATTCTTATTGCATACATTCTTCCCAAAGTTTGTAGGACTTGATGATCTTTCTTCTAGAACATATTCCTATGACGAAGGATTCCCAATCCCTTGGGAAACCATTCAAGGTGGTCATTATAACTTTTTATTCTTCTACCATGACACAATAGCCTCCAATTGTTATTTTATATGATATACTCTTTTGAAGTATGATTGCATAGTTTTTTCCTTCTGGATCTTCACACCCATGAGTTGATTTCTCAAGGTCATTCTTCTATTGATATTATTTCCTTCAAATAAACTCTCGGGTCAGTGCATCAAACATTTCTTTTGGAGTCTTCTTTGAGGATACTTGAGGAATCAAGTGGTCCTTTATGGAATCATCTATCATCCTCTTCGACTTTATCATATCATTCTTATGATTATCTTTTGTTTCATCTCCTTCTGGTTTTGGTACTTTATCCTTGACATATCCTTCTAGGTCATGTTCTTCAAGGATAAGCATGAATTTGTACTTCCATGCTTTGAAGTTCTCTGCCCCTTCAAGATTTTCATCAATCTTGGTGTTGTTTTTCATCTTTACTGAATGAGAAACTTAAATGGAAATATAGGAAATATAAATTACCAGTAAGAAGGTTGATCCTAGAACCATGTTCAACCTGACCTAGGGTTTGACAAAGAAACCCTAATTTTTCAAGTTGGATATCTTGAAGATGTGTTTGGATGAAAAGATATACCTCCCCAAGGAGATTTGAGCAATGATTTCCTTCCTCCAAATTTATGGGAATAAGTTTGAAAAATATGGTGCACAAGTTGCTCCTGGTAGAAGTGACATGTCAAAATTGAAAATATTCGAAACTGAATTCTCTCGCCACAGAAATATGCACCCTCCTAGGGTGAGTTGATATATCCTTGTTTTTCAGCTGATATGATGAGGGAGATGTCTGAAATAACAAACCCTAGATTGTTGTATTGCGGGACAAACTGTTTCCTAATTACTTCTTTCAGGTTGGATCTAATACCATGTTAGATTTCAAAAAAAATTATGCACAATAACAAGAAGATCACTGAAAGAATGATAAGTATATCAAGACAAAGAAGACATATATATTCTACAAAACCCTTGGGTTGGATAAAACTCGGCAAAACTTCCTCAATATAGAATGCAACCAAGTACAGTGTAAGACCCTAAGAATAAGATAGACTCCTTCCTCTCCTCTAGATGGACTCATCTTTCTCTCTCTAGCAAACATACTTGAGTTGTGAGTGCGTCCAAATGAGGATGGTGCCTCATCTATTTATACACATCAACTAGGTAGCCTAATCACCCAACATGGTCGACTTCATCTCTCCAACATGGCCAAATTTCCTTGGGAGACACAAGACAACATTTAACAATACTTTTGTGGGTACCATTGACCCAACTTACAATGGAGGTTTAACCTCAATACTTTTACATGACCAAGTACATCGAGGGCTCTTCTAATCGGAGGATAAACATCTATGGAAAGGAGGGAAAACATTAATAATAATAATAATAATAATAATGCAATATAATATCTTCCGTAGTTACATTATTTCAACACAAACAAAAATCATGAAACCTTGAACAAAGATTTGAACCAAACAAACACCATACTAACTATTATTAAATGTCATATAGTAAAACATAAGTTGTATGTTGATGGTTTGATCCCATACTATGATACAAATTTTACCCACAACACAAATGAAAACCATAGTTTCATATATTGCATGCAATGCAGAATTCAAGAAAAAGTTACAACAACTAGCTGGTCAAATGGAATACTTAATTACATAATTAGTTACTTCCAAATGGAGATAAACAAGGATGTAATTTAACACACACATTTCCCATTCCACTCACCAGAGTACAAATTTGTGATTTTCATGCTTTCTTTTAGGATAGTTGACAAGATACTAACCATTCAATTATATTTTGTTGGAACAAGACTCCATGAGTTGTTTAAAAATCAAGAGAAATAGTTGAGAATATCATTTCATTTGTTTGCTTACATAAACTTAAACATAAGGTTGAAAATTATATAAAAAAATTAGGATCTATAATATACCTAATGTATATTACATTTATATAATAATATATAAATATTTAAATTATAAAATTAAGTAATTTAGCATTTACTATTGTAGTTAATGACAGTTGTGCATTTACGAAAAGATCGTGACTTATCATATTTTACGTGTATTTGTATACATGTCCATCCTATCACAATAATGGAATAAAATGTGACGTAACCCAGTGGGTTGGCCGAATTACCCGAAACAAAAACACAACATAAGGTTTAATAAAACCACACAAGGTTTTTAAGCTCAGTTTCCAAATTAAGAGACTAGTATTTGTTGTGTTATTAGTAAAGTCAACAGGAATTACATTTATATGTTGAAAAAGTTTATGAGTGAAGCTTTTTATATTATGTGAGATAAATATTTCAAGTTAAAAGAGTTTTTTTAAGTGAAAGAAAAAAAAACTATTAAAATGGTATTAAGACAAGTGAAGGGTATTCAAAGTTTAGAAAAGTAAAATATAACTAGCAACGCCACTAGTAAAGTGGTGGACGAATGCTAATAGGCACAACCAACCACTTAGTTTTGTAAAGATAGATGGTTGTTAAACAAAGGCTCATACCACATTGTTAGAATTAATATAAGCACAAAACAAATACTATTTAATAAACAAAAAAACAAAATCCGATATGAAAAACAAAAACAAATTGTTACCCATTTCTTTAACCACCCTTTAAGTGTAGCTTATTTAAATCTTAATCGAGATGCATTTAAGCATAACAAGATATGACTACCATGAAATGAATCTCTTCTCTACACTTGTTACACTTGGGTTAATCTTGTTCATCCGCTCAAGCAAGTCCAAAATCCTTAGTTCTAGGTACAGAAAGGTCCTAGGTACAAAAATAGCCACATTAGGTTTTCTTTCACCTTTTGTGTCTACCTATTGTCAAAGAAAAGAAGACCAAGTCGAAGAAAAATTTGAAATCACAATTATGGAGTTCAATGCATATTTACAAATAAAAAATATAGAGGATGAATTAATGCATTGTCAGAAGGAAAACGAAAGATTACAAATGATAATTGATTTTCAAAAAATTTAGAAGGAACTCAAAGACAGGATTTATGACGACTAGGGAAAGCGCATGGAATATTTGTATGCATATATTGAGGAATTATGGAATGAAAAACATCTCAATAAAAAATATCAAAACCCAAATATGAAAAGGGAAACTGACGTATGAGTGCCTCAATCAATGCAACAGTCAAATCATCAGTTGAGGTACTAATGAATGCAACCAGTTAAGTAAAGAAGAGCATGATGTTCATGAATCAACATGCATCAATTAACTAAAGAGATATATACAAAAGTTAATAATAGAAATTGTGCATGGATGACACTAAGACTAAAGCACTGATGACACTTAAGTTAGTATGTTAACTAAGTGATCAACGATTAGTTAAAGATTGAGTTCAAGTCAGTTATCATTCAGCTCAAGTAAGTTAACATTCAATTCAGGTCAGTTAGCATTTAGATCAAGTAAGTTAACATTCAATTCAAGTCAGTTAACATTCAATTCAAGTTAGTTAACATTCATTCCAAGTCAGTTATCGTTCAATTCAAGTAAGTTAACATTTAGTTCAAGTCAATTAACATTCAGTTCAATTAGGTCAACATTCAGTTCAAGTCAATTAACATTCAGTTCAAGTCAGTTCATTTTTAGTTGATGACAGTGAACATTCAGTTAAAGCTAATTGAGGAAAGGAAGAGTGCTAATGTTTGCATGGAGGGAGTTCTAGTTAGCTCCTCTGTGTGCACTATGTGGTGCTCTCAGTATATTTATTGAGCCCCCTATGTGACACCTTCTGCATGCTAGGGTGTTTGTTTTGTTATTAATATGCTAGGCACATGACAAGTTCTATACAATTGCATACACTTGTTTTAGCAGTGTTGCATTGGGTATCTCTTATTTATTGTTGAGGTGATATCTCTTATCAGGCAACCTACTTATGTGTTGTAAACTATTCTCTCCAAATCTATCTATCATACTCAAAGAATTGATGGGTTTTTCATCCTCTATGTTTGGAGGGTTTTCCTAGGGCATATCATGTCTCTCATGATTGATTGATTTATGGAGTTGAATTATATGGTTGATTTATGGAGTTGATTTATGTGGTTGAGATATTTGTGAGATTTACATGCGGCTGGTATAATTATATGGTTTATATATTTATGAGATTCACATGTGGATTATATATTCATATGCGGTTGATTTATGAGATACATATGTGTTGAAATTGATTGATAAAATTTGGAAAGTTCAAGCTTGTCCGGTTTTTCTCAAACATCAACAAGTGTTAAGAAGACTAAGGCATGGAAAAGAATTTTAAATGACCACAAAAGTAAATTGGTATGAAATGGGGAAAAGGAAACGAGTTTTAGTCCACTTTTACATTCCCTATGGCAGTTGTAAATCCATTCACATGACTAATTTCTCCATGGATGAGTTGGTTAGGGGAAGGGAAAGGCAGTCACAAATAACAACCACTTGAGAATTTTAAAATACGGGAATACCTCCTTTGACAAGGTAATGGTCTAAGGGGAACTTATGGTGTAATGTCCTCTTCCTTTTAGGCCCTGAGGCCCATACCACTAACCTATGTGATTCCTGTGGGTTCGAGCGGTTACTGATAACTAGGGAATCAGATCAGGACTGATGCCATTCATAGAAGATCTACGGCATCCTCACTTGGTCAAGAAGGGCCACCTGGGCCAAAGGCCACCTTCATGCATGACCATGCTCTTTTCCATGCTCCATGCATGACCATGCTCTTTGCATGCAAGTCAACGGCAAATTAGAAGATAAAGTGACCTAATTAGGTCAAAGATTAGGTTTTGCGCAGTTGAACTTTATAAATAGAAGGTAAAGCAAGAGGAGACCTCACTTATGATTATTGATTATTTTGGGAGCACTTGGATAGCAGCACATCGTGCAGCATAGCAGTTGGGGTTGGAGACGGAGTCTTCAGCTAACAGGATTTTGGCAGTGAAACATCTGTCCTAGTCTTATTCCGGGTAAGCCATACTGGTTCACCACTTGTTCTTCATTTCATTCATCAGTTATATAGCACACGGTATAGATTGTTGTAGAGGCATGGTGCAGCCGTAAGAGGGGGTTTTCAACCAGAAATCCCTAATCAGCTACTGGGCCTTCAGATCTCAGTTTCCTTCCGAAACTCAGGCATCATTCTCACCAGCAGCTTCATACTTCGGTATCCAATGACTATCAGCTCCATCTGAGCTCATCCAAAGGAGTTATCAGCATTTCCAAACCACCAGGGGCGTGAGCAGCTGCCTCAGAGAACCAAGCCGCTATCATACTTAGAGGGTTCAAAACTGCAGTATTTTCCAGCCAATCTCTCCGGCACAACAAGGCTATCAGCCCTGCAAATCGACAGATCCATCGGGCCCCTCCTTCCTTGAGGGCGTCACCTTTTTCTCTGCTGGGGCGTCTTATTGCTGGAGCATTCACCGGAGACGGGAGAGATCAGTTCCTTTCTGATCCAGATCTCAGTACTTGCAGACTTTATCTGCAACAGTTTAGCCAGTTATCAGTGGTAAGTGTGTATCCTATCTCACAAACCCTAACCCTAATTTTTCCTATAAAATAGGGATTTTTTCCTGGCAGTTTGTAAGCCCAGTTGTATCCGCATAATTGTTTAGAAATAGAAAATATCGGGATTTGGGATATTTCAGTGGTATCAGAGCTATTTTCTTGGCCAGTTGTGGGCTTAAGAGATGAAAAGTAGATGAATACAGAAGGGGATCCTTTTGTAACCTATAGGAGGAGGAAGAGTAGGTACACAGGAGACTTTGAAGATATCCAGCTTGAGGATACCAATTCTGACATGGAACAGACAGGTATTCATGCAGATAGGGGAAAAGGAATAGGAGATGAGGAGGATTGGATGGAATTTCGCAACTTGGTCTCTGCATTGCAAGACTTAGCGAAAGGAAAACAAGAATTACTCAATGCAATCAGTAGACTGTCAGCGAAACCAGAACCAGGTATCAACAGTACACCCCCTTCACCAATAGAGCGGGGATCTTCCAGCGGCAGTGGAAAGATGGCGTACACCAACATCCAGAACACTCCCCACATATACAGTAGACCTACTATCAGACCTACCATGCCTCACTTCTTGGCAGATACAGTAGGGGGCCCGGTCATGCAGGTAGAGCCCAGTGATCCTTATGGGGCTTATTTGCAAGAGTACACAGACTTAGGAGATGAGTTTCATGCTGCTATGTCTTTCTCCGACTTCTGCAACATGAAGAGAAGGAATAGGCCCAGGAATTTCAACAAGGGTTTCAATCACAACTATGAGCTGCAGAAAACCTTGGGTAGGTTGACCATCCCAAACTTTGATGGGACTCGCGGAGGATCAGCGAGAACATGGGTCCAAAAGTTGGATACCTATTTCCAGCTCAACCCCATGACAGAGACAGACGCCATTAAGTTGGCTACACTTCACTTGGATGGAGAGGCTCATGAATGGTGGTACCACGGACTGGTGACATTGGGTCACAACACCATACATTCTTACGGTGAGTTCACTCAGAGACTCATGGAGAGGTTCGACAGGAAAGATCCAGAGATCCATTTCAGGGAGTTGGCTCAACTCAAGCAGACTGGTAGCGTAGAATCATTCATTTCAGAGTTCCAGAGGCTAGCCGTTATGGTAACAGATGTGTTAGAGAGCAGACTTACTATGTTATTCATTGAGGCCCTCATAGAGCCACTACGGGGATGGGTGAAAGCCTACAAACCCCTCACTCTGCAGGATGCTATTAGCAGGGCAAGGGATCTTCAGGATTCAATTCCCAAAAACAAATTCCCTATGAAAACCAATTTTCCTGTTAGGGACAAGGATAGGAAACCTTTCCAGCAGGATGTGCCCAAGAAAACCTAGTTAGATGAGGACACCAGGAAATATTTGAGAAGGAAAAAGCTGTGCTTCACTTGCTAGGAACCATGGGTACCAGGACACAGATGCGTCGGGAAGGCGAAGGCACATTACATTGAGGTGTATTCAAACAGTGACGAGGACGACGATGAGCAGGATGCCACAGAAGAGGAATCACACCAGGGTGATACACTAGAGGGAGTAATTGCTACACTGTCTGGAGTACCGAGATTCCATACTCTCAGGGTCAAGGGATTAGTGCAGGGTCACAAAGTAGGAGTTCTGATTGATGGGGGAGCCACCCACAATTTCATTGACTCCGCTTGGGTAGCCAAACAAGGTATTCATACTGAGAAGTTCGAGGGATTCACTGTAGCAGTAGCCGGGAACTCCAACATGGAGTGCAACTACTGGATCCCAAAACTGAATGTTGCCTTGGGTAACTATCAGATGACAAAATATTTCTATGTAGTGGATGTAGCGGATACTCATGTGGTATTGGGTGTTCAGTGGCTTTACTCTATAGGAAAATACACTACAGATTACAGGGAAATGGAGATGGAGTTTTAGGGGCCAGATGGCAAACGGGTAGTTTTGAGGGGCATGAACACTTATCCCCCAAAACTGGTCTCGTCACAGAGAATGGAGGCAGTGCTTCGACAGGATGATATAGAATGGGCTGTAGAATGTTTTGTCACCTTCAGGAAATCCCCAGAGACCAGCTCACAACACCCCAGTGACATTCAAGCCTTGCTACAGAAACACGAAAAGGTTTTTCGGGACCTTCCATCAGGCAGACCACCAGACCGGGGCTTTGAGAACATCATCGAGCTAGAGGAGGGGACACAAGCCATCATCACCACTCCTTAGAGGCATCCCAAGAGGTACAAAGATGAGATTGAGAAAACCATCAAGGAATTACTGGAGCTTGGTTACATACGACCCAGTTCTAGCCCCTTTGCATCTTCAGTAGTTCTGGTTAAGAAGAAGGATGGCACTCTGCGTATGTGCATCGATTATCGAGCACTTAATAAAAAGACCATCAAGAACAGGTATCCCATCCCCAGGATTGACGAACTCATGGATGAACTTCGGGGAGCTCAATACTTCTCCAAGATCGATCTTCGCTCGGTGTACCATTAGATCAGGGTAAGGGACTAGGACATCCCCAAAATAGCCTTCCGCTGTCACTTTGGGCACTATGAGTTTTTGGTCATGCCTTTCGGGCTTACCAATGCTCCAGCTACTTTCCAGTCGTGCATGAACCACACCTTCAGGGCACAGCTACGTAAGTTTCTACTTGTCTTCTTTGATGACATCTTGGTTTACAGCAAAACATGGGAAGAGCACTTGAAATACTTGGACGAGACGTTGAGTATTTTAGAAGAACAGTCACTTTACGCGAAAATGTCCAAGTGTGAGTTTGGCATGAAGGAAATGCTGTACTTAGGACATGTGATCAATGCAGAAGGAGTACAGGTGGACATGGAGAAAATCCGAGCTATCAGAGATTGGCCTGCGCCAAAAATAGTGACAGAATTGAGAGGGTTCCTAGGTCTGTGCACGTATTACCGATGGTACGTTAAGGGATTCTCCCAGTTTGCAGCACCCCTCACAGATCTCACCAAGAAGGGGGCATTCACTTGGACAGACTTAGCGTAGAAAACTTTCGAGGAGATGAAGGTTATCATGAGCTCTTTCCCAGTGTTAGCATTGCCAGACTTCTCACAACCCTTTACAGTAGAATGTGATGCCTCAGGAGAAGGGTTAGGAGCAGTATTGATGCAGAATCATCACCCTATTGCATTCGAGAGCCGTAAACTGAAGAACTACGAGCGCCATTATTCCATATATGACAAAGAGATGCTAGCTATCTTGCATGCTCTCACAAAATTCAAACAGTACCTGGTGGGCAATAAGTTCAAAATTAAAACAGATCATAATAGCCTCAAGTATTTCTTGGAACAGAAGGAGCTGAATGAGCGACAGCAGAAATGGGTCAGCAAGGTACAAGCCTACGATTTCGAGATCGAGTACGTGAAAGGTAAGACTAATGTAGTAGCTGATGCATTATCTAGGCATCCAGCCCCATTATCTCTCAGTAGTATATCCACGGACTGGAGGGCATTGCTCTTAGTGGAATACTCCAAAAATAAATTCGCTTGCGAATTATTGGACGGGCAAATTCAGGATGACAGATACAGGATTGTGGATGACATCATCTACTACAAAAACAAGATATATCTTGTTCCAGAATCCACATTGAGGAAGAAGATCATCCAGGTAGCTCACGATTCTCCTTTGTCAGGGCATCAAGGGTTCTTAAAGACCTACAGGTAGATCAGAGAGAGGTTCTCATGGAAGGGCCTCAAGGGGGAAATTATGCAGCATGTCTGGGAATGTAGCATCTGTCAGCAGAACAAGGTTGAGAACACACATCCAGCAGGGCTACTCCAGCCACTACCGATTCCAGAGCAGAAGTGGGAGAGCATCTCCATGGACTTCATTACAGGCTTGCCCAAGGTCCAAGGGAGAGATTGTTTATATGTGGTAGTTGACAGACTGACCAAGTTTGTACACTTCTTCTCGATACCATTAGACTACTCAGCAGCTCAGGTGGCGGATTTATTTTTCAGGGAAGTTTTCAGGTTACACGGGTTGCCTAAGACCATTGTCAGTGATCGGGATAGCAGGTTCACAGGTGCCTTTTGGCACGAACTGTTTAGATTGGTGGGGACCGAACCGGCTACTAGTACGAGCTATCACCCCCAGAGTGACGGGAAAACCAAAATAGTCAACAAGTGGATCGAAGGTTACCTCAGGAACTACGTAGCAGAGCAACAAAGAACATGGATCAAATGGCTACACCTAGGAGAGTACTGCTACAACACTACTTATCACATGTCTATTAGGATGACTCCTTTTAAGGCATTATATGGTTATGAGGCCTTGGACTATGCAGATTTGGCATTTGGAGACAGCAGGGCTCCTAAGGCTGAGGATTGGATACAGGACAGTCAGGACATCCTGAAAGTATTGAAAGAGAATTTACGGACAGCCCAGAATCAACAGAAGATGTATGCCGATAGACACAGGATTGAGCGGAGCTTTGAGGTAGGGGATTTAGTCTACTTAAGGCTCCAGCCTTACAGACAGTCGTCACTTAAGAAGAAAGGAGCAGAGAAATTAAAACCCCGCTTCTATGGACCATACAAAATAATTCGGAAGGTGGGAGAGGTAGCATATGAGCTAGAGCTGCCCAGAGAAAGCAAAATCCACAATCTGTTCCATGTGTCCAGCTTGAAGAAGACCCTCGGACAACACATTGCTCCATCTACTGAATTGCCCCCTTTAGATGATGAAGGACTGCTGATACTGATTCCTGAACGGATCATACAGACCAGAGAGAGGAAGCTTAGGAACAGGGTGATCAAGGAATATTTGGTTCAATGGAAAGAACTACCGCCAGAGGATGCCACTTGGGAAGGTGAACAGGTATTGCAGCATCCCAGTTTGAAGTTGCTTGAGGACAAGCAATCTCGAGCGGGGAGGACTGTAATGTCCTCTTCCTTTTAGGCCCTGAGGCCCATACCACTAACCTATGTGATTCCTGTGGGTTCGAGCGGTTACTGATAACTAGGGAATCAGATCAGGACTGATGCCATTCATAGAAGATCTACGGCATCCTCACTTGGTCAAGAAGGGCCACCTGGGCCAAAGGCCACCTTCATGCATGACCATGCTCTTTTCCATGCTCCATGCATGACCATGCTCTTTGCATGCAAGTCAACGGCAAATTAGGAGATAAAGTGACCTAATTAGGTCAAAGATTAGGTTTTGCGCAGTTGAACTTTATAAATAGAAGGTAAAGCAAGAGGAGACCTCACTTATGATTATTGATTATTTTGGGAGCACTTGGATAGCAGCACAGCGTGCAGCACAGCAGTTGGGGTTGGAGACGGAGTCTTCAGCTAACAGGATTTCGGCAGTGAAACATCTGTCCTAGTCTTATCCGGGTAAGCCATACTGGTTCACCACTTGTTCTTCATTTCATTCATCAGTTATATAGCACAGGGTATATATTGTTGCAGAGGCACGGTGCAGCCGTAAGAGGGGGTTTTCAACCAGAAAGCCCTAATCAGCTACTGGGCCTTCAGATCTCAGTTTCCTTCCGAAACTCAGGCATCATTCTCACCAGCAGCTTCATACTCCGGTATCCAGTGACTATCAGCTTAATCTGAGCTCATCCGAAGGAGTTATCAGCATTTCCAGACCACTAGGGGCGTGAGCAGCTGCCTCAGAGAACCAAGTCGCTATCATACTTAGAGGGTTCAGAACTACAGTATTTTCCAGCCAATCTCTCCGGCACAGCAAGGCTATCAGCCCTGCAAATCGACAGATCCATCGGGCCCCTCCTTCCTTGAGGGCGTCACCTTTTTCTCTGCTGGGGCGTCTTATTGCTGGAGCATTCACCGGAGACGGGAGAGATCAGTTCCTCTCTGATCCAGATCTCAGTACTTGCAGACTTTATCTGCAGCAGTTCAGCCAGTTATCAGTGGTAAGTGTGTATCCTATCTCACAAACCCTAACCCTAATTTTTCCTATAAAATAGGGATTTTTGCCTGGCAGTTTGTAAGCCCAGTTGTATCCGCATAATTGTTTAGAAATAGAAAATATCGGGATTTGGGATATTTCATATGGTGATTTATTTGAGAAATATATAGTGATGTTTAAGAGTGAATTTTGCAATTTTTTCAGTTATGCTATTAATTTTTACGAGCCCTTGGGATACCACTACTGAGGGGTTGAAGGTGGTAGAAAGATCCTTGCGTAACATAGGGAGTGTTACTATTGGAGGGATTTTGTCAAGGTACTGTAAAATGATAGTAATACCATTGCACACAAATGTCCTTAGGGAATTGGGAGTGTAGCAATTGCAGAGACCTCACCACCACACCAAGCCATTTTAACTAGAGGCATGTTTTGGATCTAGTTGGATTATTGAGTTACTTGTAATGTGATTTATATACCCCATTACTTATCTTGATTGGGACATGATCCCTACTTGGGGGGGGTTCCTAAATATGGTAATTTCATTCGTAGAGAGGAAATAGTTGTAGAACTTTATTGGGATAATGGTTAGAAACTATAAATCTAAGTAAATTAGTTACATTGTGATATTTTATGTGGGTCGATTATGATGTATTATTGTTAAACACAAATTTTCCATTGTTGAAACTGCACACACATATAGATCGGAGAATGTAGATTCCAAACATATAATTTTTTTATAAAAATTATTGAACTTGTTATTTTGAAATTACTTTTGGCAAGCTTGTATGTATCAAAATATTAAAATACATACGTCTATTGTTCCTACTATAACTTTTTCTTGTTTGACCAATTTAAAATATAAATTATATGTTGCACTAGTATAGACATAGATCTAAAATCTAAAAAAATGAACATTGCTTTATTATGTTAAGAACATCACACCACCCTACAGTAATGCACAACCTCTTGATTTCAAGGGTATAATGACTTTTAAAATTTTAAAAATATAAAAATAACATTATACATTTTGAAAATATAGTCATCCACAAGAACAATCCATTGTCTACAATTGTACAATTTTTTTAACAAAGTTCCATCATTTAGGTATTGAACACCCACACTCACAGGATCATATACATTATATTTATCATGAAAAATAACATACCCATGTTAGAAAATCTTGAGTTTAATATACTTATACAAAAAATCCATAAATAAAACTTATATATTCTAGAGGCTAATTCAATTTCCTATGTTTCATCTTCTTACATTGTATTCAAATTCATTGCGAAAGAAGCTTGAATCGTCTCTCTGGGTCAACTTATTGTTGTTTTTCATGTTTGCATTGCCACTAATGCATCATGGGAGACCATAATTAGTTGGAAATCACCATATTTCCTTAATGGATGTGGTCAAAAAATAACTATAGATCACCACAATCAAGCTTGATCCATATATGAGAAGGCCCTTGGAGTCTATTTCTTATCCCATTTAGACTAATCCTTTTGATGATGAGAGCTTATCTTGGGAAATCAAATGCACTCACCTTATTGAGTGGGTGAAGTTCATTGAGACAAAGGAATCAAACTTCATGCTTTCTTACATTGGCTAAAGACATGAGGGACACCTACTAATTCTTTTGTCAAATCCCTGGAAACTAAGGAGGCGGGAACATGATGTCTAATTTGAAGAGGAACGTTGAGCATCTGACTAACCAAAAGTTGATTAAATGTAAGTTTTGCATCCTCTAATAAATGGTTCTATAATTGGAATGAATTACTATAGAATAGGAGTTGGCTATGCAATATAATATCTTTTGTAGTTACATTATTTCAACACAAAAAACAATCATGAAACCTTGAACAAAGATTTGAACCTAACAAACAACATACTAACTATTATTAAATGTCATATAGTAAAAAATAAGTTGTATGTTGAGGGTTTGCTCCCATACTATGCATACAAATTTTAACCACAATGCAAATGAAAACCATGGTTTCATATATTGCATGCAATGCCGAATTCAAGAAAAAACTACAACAACTAGCTGGTCAAATGGAATACTTAATTACATAACTAGTTACTTCCAAATGGAGATAAACAAGGATGTAATTTGACACACTTATTTCCCATTCCACTCACCAGAGTACAAATTTGTGATTTTCATGCTTTCTTTTAGGATACTTGACAAGATACTAACCATTCAATTCTATTTTGTTGGAACAAGACTCCATGAGTTGTTTAAAAATCAAATTATAGAAATAGTTGAGAATATCATTTGATGCATTTGCTTACATAAAGTTAAACATAAGGTTGAAAATTATATAAAAAATTTAGAATTTGTAATATACCTAAAGTATATTACATTTACATAATAATATATAAATATTTAAATTCTAAAATTAAGTAATTTAGCATTTACTATTGTAGTTAATGACAGTTGTGCATTTACCAAAAGATCGTGACTTATCATATTTTACGTGTATTTATATACATGTCCATCCTATCAAAATAATGGAATAAAATGTGAAGTAACCCACTGGGTTGGCCAAATTACCCAAAACAAAAACACAACATAAGGTTTAATAAAACCACACAAGGTTTTTAAGCTCAGGGTTTCCAAATTAAGAGACTAGTATTTGTTGTGTTATTAGTAAAGTCAAAAGGAATTACATTTATATGTTGAAAAAGTTTATGAGTGAAGCTTTTTATATTATGTGAGATTAATATTTCAAGTTAAAAGAGTTGTTTTAAGTGAAAGAAAAAAAAACTATTAAAATGGTATTAAGACAAGTGAAGGGTATTCAAAGTTTAGAAAAGTAAAATATAACTAGCAAAGCCACTAGTAAAGTGGTGGACGAATGATGATAGGCACAACCAACCACTTAGTTTTGTAAAGATAGATGGCTGTTAAACAAAGGCTCATACCACATTCTTAGAATTAAGATAAGCACAAAACAAATACTATTTAATAAACAAAAAAAACAAAAACCGATATGAAAAACAAAAACAAATTGTTACCCATTTCTTTAACCACCCTTTAAGTGTAGCTTATTTAAATCTTAATCTCTACTCTACACTTGTTACACTTGGGTTAATCTTGTTCATCCGCTCAAGCAAGTCCAAAATCCTTAGTTCTAGGTACAGAAAGGTCCTAGGTACAAAAATAGCCAGATTAGGTTTTCTTTCACCTTTTGTGTCTACCTATTGTCAAAGAAAAGAAGACCAAGTAGAAGAAAAATTAGAAATCACAATTATGGAGTTCAATGCATATTTACAAAAAAAAAATATAGAGGATGAATTAATGCATTGTCAAAAGGAAAAGGAAAGATTACAAATGATAATTGATTTGCAAAAAATTCAGAAGGAAAAAGACAGGGTTTATGACGACTAGGGAAAGCGCATGGAATATTTGTATGCATATATTGAGGAATTATGGAATGAAAAACATCTCAATAAAAAATATAAAAACCCAAATATGAAAAGGGAAACCCGCATATGAATGCCTCAATCAATGCAGCAGTCAAATCATTAGTTGAGGTATTAATGAATGTTAGCAGTTAAGTAAATAAGAGCTTGATGTTCATCAATCAACATGCATCAATTAACTAAAGAGATATATACAAAAGTTAATAATAGAAATTGTGCATGGATGACACTAAGACTAAAGCACTGATGACACTTAAGTTAGTATGTTAACTAAGTGATTAACAATTAGTTAAAGATTGAGTTCAAGTGAGTTATCATTCAACTCAAGTAAGTTAACATTCAATTCAAGTTAGCTAGCATTTAGATCAAGCAAGTTAACATTCAGTTCAAGTCAGTTAACATTCAATTCAAGTTAGTTAACATTCATTCCAAGTTAGTTATCGTTCAGTTCAAGTAAGTTAACATTCAGTTCAAGTCAATTAACATTCAGTTCGATTAAGTCAACATTCGGTTCAATTCAATTAACATTCAGTTCAAGTGAGTTCATTTTTAGTTGAAGACAGTGAACATTCAGTTAAAGCTAATTGAGGAAAGGAAGAGCGCTAATGTTTGCATGGAGGGAGTTCTAGTTAGCTCTTCTGTGTGCACTATGTGGTGCTCTCAGAATGTTTATTGAGCCCCCTATGTGCTACCTTCTGCATGCTAGGGTGTTTGTTTTATTATTAATATGCTAGGCATATGGCAAGTTCAATACAATTGCATACACTTGTTTTAGCAGGGTTGTATTGGGTCTCTCTTCTTTATTGTTGAGGTGATATCTCTTATTGGGCAACCTACTTATGTGTTGTAAATTATTCTCTCCAAATCTATCTATCATACTCAAAGAATTGATGGGTTTTTCATCCTCCGTGTTTGGAGGGTTTTCCCAGGGTATATCATGTCTCTCATGGTTGATTGATTTATGGAGTTGATTTATATGGTTGATTTATGGAGTTGATTTATGTGGTTGAGATATTTGTGAGATTTACATGTGGCCGATACAATTATATGGTTTATATATTTATGAGATTCACATGTGGATTATATATTCATATGCGTTTGATTTATGAGATACATATGTGCTGAAATTGATTGATAAAAGTTCTAAAGTTCAAGCTTGTCTGATTTTGCTCAAACATCAACAAGTGTTAAGAAGACTAAGGCATGGAAAAGAATTTTAAATGGCCACAAAAGTAAACTGGTATGAAATGGGGAAAAGGAAACGAGTTTTAGTCCACTTTTACATTCCCTATGGCAGTTGTAAATCATCTCACATGACTAATTTATCCATGGATGAGTTGGTTAGGGGAAGGGAAAGGCAATCATAAATAACAACCAGTTGAGAATTTTAAAATACGAGAATACCTTCTTTGACAAGGTAATGGTCTAAGGGGAACTTATGGTGATTTATTTGAGAAATATATAGTGATTTTAAAGGGTGAATTTTGCAATTTTTTCAATCACGCTATTAATTTTTATGAGCCCTTGGGATACCACTACTGACAGGTTGAAGGTGGTAGAAAGATCCTTGCGTAACATAGGGAGTGTTACTGTTGGAGGGATTTTGTCAACGTACTGTAAAATGATAGTAATACCATTGCACACAAATGTCCTTAGGGAATTGGGAGTGTAGCAATTGCGGAGAGCTTGCCACCATACCAAGCCATTTTAACTAGAGGCATGTTTTAGATCTAGTTGGATTATTGAGTTACTTGTAATGTGATTTATATACCCCATTACTTATCTTGATTGGGACATGATCCCTAGGGGGGCTTTCCTAAATATGGTAATTTCATTCGTAGAGAGGAAATAGTTGTAGAACTTTATTGGGACAATGGTTGGAAACTATAAATCTAAGTAAATTAGTTACATTGTGATATTTTATGTGGGTCAATTATGATGTATTATTGTTAAACACAAATTTTCCATCGTTGAAACTGCACACACATATAGATCGAACAATGTAGATTCCAAACATATAATTTTTTTATAAAATCTATTGAACTTGTTATTTTGAATTTACTTTTGTCTTGTATGTATCAAAATCTTAAAATACATACGTCTATTGTTCCTACTATAACTTTTTCTTGTTTGACCCATTTAAAATATAAGTTATATGTTGCACTAGTATAGACATAGATCTAAAATCTAAAAAAATGAACATTGCTTTATTATGTTAAGAACATCACACCACCGTACAGTAATGCATGACCTCTCGATTTCAAGGGTATAATGACTTTCAAAATTTTACAACTATAAAAATAACATTATACATTTTGAAAATATAGTCATCCACAAGAACAATCCATTGTCTACAATTGTACTATTTTCTTAACAAAGTTCCATCATTCAGGTATTGAACACCCACACTCACAGGATCATATACATTATATTTATCATGAAAAATAACATACCCATGTTAGAAAATATTGAGTTTAATATACTTATACAAAAAATCCATAAATAAAACTTATATATTCTAGAAGCTAATTCAATTTCCTATGTTTCATATTCTTACATCGTATTCAAATTCATTGCGAAAGAACCTTGAATCGTCTCTCCGGGTCAACTTATTGTTGTTTTTCGTGTTTGCATTGCCGCTAATGCATCATGGGAGACCATAATTAGCTGGAAATCACCATAATTCCTTAATGAATGTGGTCAAAAAATAACTATAGATCACTGTGAGATCACCACAATCAAGCTTGAGCCATATGAGAGGGCCCTTGGAGTCTATTTCTTATCCCATTCAGACTAATCCTTTTGATGACGAGAGCTCATCTTGCGAAATCAAATGCACTCACCTTATTGAGTGGGTGAAGTTCATCGAGCCAAAGGAATCAAACTTCATGCTTTCTTACATTGGGTAAAGACATGAGGGACACCTACTAATTCTTTTATCAAATCCTTGGAAACTAAGGAGGCGGGAACATGATGTCTACTTTGAAGAGGAACGTTGAGCATCTGACTAACCAAAAGTTGATTAAATGTAAGTTTTGCATCCTCTAATAAATNCCCTGGAAACTAAGGAGGCGGGAACATGATGTCTACTTTGAAGAGGAACGTTGAGCATCTGACTAACCAAAAGTTGATTAAATGTAAGTTTTGCATCCTCTAATAAAT
>LPNX011103501.1:14131-29046 GCA_001517045.1 Pseudotsuga menziesii
TTAGGCAATTGACAACTTGCACATGGTGGGACTCATGAACTAGGCAAATAAGACAAAATAAATGAAATAATGTCTAAGTGGGTAAATACTATGGGTTGATTATTCTAACACCTTTAGGGATCCTTCCTCATTTTCCTATTACATTAGGAGGGAAAACTATCTGTATTGATGTTAAAGTGGTCCAAGGTCCTTTAGATTTCAATCTACTCCTTTGACGTGATTATGTTTACGCCATGAATGTTGTAGTGTCCACACTCTTTAGATTTATGCATTTTCCCCATGAAGGGAATATTGTTACCATTGATCAACTTGCCTTTGTTACACCTAACCATCGCATTACTCCTAGTAATCAGACTGCCCTGAATGTGCCTCATGTTCTTGTGGTTCCTTCCCCTCCTTCTAGTTCGATTCTTCCCATCATAGGTAAAATAGACACCTAACCATCGCATTACTCCTAGTAATCAGACTGCCCTGAATGTGCCTCATGTTCTTGTGGTTCCTTCCCCTCCTTCTAGTTCGATTCTTCCCATCATAGGTAAAATAGGGGGCATGGCTCTAGTCTATGGACATCATAATGGAGTTAAGATGCTAGATTTTATGTAATGGGGGAAACCTACCAACCTCTGGATATCATGTTGGGTAAGAGCAGGTTTGCGAGCATAGTTCTTTTTCTATGTCAAGCTCATTAAAAAATGAAACAGATGCATGTGAGCATAGTTCTTTTTCTGTTTCAAGCTCGTTAAAAAATGAAATAGACATTGTGATCATAGTTACATTTATGTGTCAAGCTCATTAGAAAATGAAATAGATGTCCACGAGCNATAGTTATTTTTCTGTTTCAAGCTCGTTAAAAAATGAAATAGACATTGTGATCATAGTTACATTTATGTGTCAAGCTCATTAGAAAATGAAATAGATGTCCACGAGCATAGTTCTTTTTCTGTGTCAAGCTAGTTAAAAAATGAAACGGTTTAGTGAGCATAGTTCCTTTTATCTATGTCAAGCTTGTTAAAAAATGAAAGAGATGTCTATGAGCATGGTTCCCATTCTGTGTCAAGCTTTTTAAAAAATTAAATGAATGTCCTCAAGCATGGTTATTTTCTGTTTCAAGATTGTGTAAAAATGAAACAGGACCCCACAAGCATAGTTATTTTCTATTTCAAGATTGTGTAAAAATGAAATAGGTTACCTTGAGCAGTGTTTATTCTTGGTTTCAAGCTCATTAAAAAATAAAAATAACCTTGAGCAAAGTTCCTTTTTCATGTCAAGCTCATTAAAAAATGAAACAGATGCATGCAAGCATAGTTCTTTTTTTGTGTCAATCTCGTTAAAAAATGAAACAGACATTGTGAGCATAGTTCCATTTCTGTGTCAAGCTCATTAAAAAATGAAATAGATGTCTGCGAGCATAGTTATTTTTCTATGTCAAGATCGTTAAAAAATGAAACATGTTGGTGAGAATAGTTCCTTTTATATGTGTCAAGCTCGTTAAAAATTGAAACAAATGTCCATGAGCATAGTTCTTTTTATCTATGTTAAGCTCGTTATAAAATGAAACAAATGTCCATGAGCATGGTTCCCATTCTTTGTCAAGCTCGTTAAAAAATTAAACAAATGTCCTCAAGCACAGTTATTTTCTGTTTGTGTAAATATGAAACAAGTCTCCACAAGCATAGTTATTTTTTGTTTAAAATCTTGTGTAAAAATGAAACAGGTTACATTGAGCAGTGTTTATTCTTGGTTTCAAGCTCATTAAAAAATAAAACTAACCTTGATTAAAGATCCTTTTTTGTGTCAAGCTCGTTAAAAAATGAAATGGATTCTCCCATTGTGTCAAGACTCAATTGTTGAACCTTCATTTCATCTGCTTGTAAAGCAGAAGAAATGAAGCTTGAGGGGAATATACCCTACCTTTCTATATTAGGATTTAGCTACTTATACCCTACCTTTCTATATTGGGATTTAGCTACCTGAGAGTTATACTGGGGCAAGTACCAACCACTAGACATCATGTTGGGAAATCACCCGTCAATGGGAGTCATTTTGAGCATACTTTCTTTTAGTTTCGAGCTCAGTAAAACCATGAAATGACCTTTTGAGCATAGGTCATTCTCTATTCCAAGCTCGTTAAAAAATGAACCAGATACCCTGAGCATTCTTTGAACTGATCTTCGAGCTCGTTAAAAATAGTAAGATGGTTTTGAACTTACTATTTATTTTTCATTCTCTGGTAAAAACATGAAAACTGGTTTGAGCTTACTTTATCACTTTTTCATGCTTTGGATTCAAACATGAAAAAGGTTCTGGGTGCCTTTTATACCTTCGACGTGCTCGTTAAAAAATTAGTGAAGAGGTATCGAGTATACTTCTAAAACTCATTAAAATTGGATTATGAAAAAAGAACCCTAATAGATTCCTCTTTAAGCTCTTTTCAGACTCTTAAAATGTGAAAAGATTGCCAAGTGAACTTGTCTTCTTCACGCTCGTAAAAGGACCTGAAGAGTCATCTTCATGGTGATAGTTTACCCCTTTTTCGGACCAGGGGGTACTATTTATGAAAAAGGTATACTCTATCCAATCATGACTAGAAGAGTTATCTAAGGTATTATTTTATACTATTTCAGGCCTCGGGGACTAAATTTATGAAAAAGTCCATTATGGAGTCTTCTTTCGTCTTCATTCAGACTCTCTAAACATGAACGATACTGAGTTAACTTTCATTAGACTCGTTAAACTAAACATTAAGAGAACCTATTTTGGGAATGAACCCCTCCTTAGGTTCGTAAAACATATGAGTTTGGACTTGTCCAAAGGACAAGCTATAACGAGTGTTTTTTACCCTCTTTGAACTCGTAAAAATGAAAAGAGGCACTCATCGAACATGATGGGGAAATTAAGGGAAGGGAATCAATTCATTTTGCAAATAATATGGTAGTTTGTCGTCACTTTTGAACATGGCACTTGTCTTCATTTCATTCAGTCAATTGGGTAAATCAGCTTGTCTCTGAGTCGATCCACTTTCATGAGTCATGTCACTCCTTTGAGTCTTTCAAAGAATGCATTGTCCATTGTCATATTGTGTTCCACCTCATCAATTCAATGCTGCCAAGTATTTTGTCGTTTCACCTAGTTTTCAAAGGGAAGTTCAAAGTTTACCTCTGCAGTAAAAAAAAACTTTGTGTCAGTACCTTTTGAGTCAGTCCTATGGTTACATTATCTATGACACTCCAAAACTTTGTTCTGAGTTTCATGTTGTCGATGTGGGATTCATCATGGCCCTCCCTCGATGGGACTATTCATGTCAACATCAGCTCATTATCTAGAAAGTATTATTAGAAACAAGTTTAGTACCTTGATATTTGTATGCCTCAATGACAGATTCTCTTGCTTTCAACGTAGGTTCACATCATTAACCTTTGATCAATAGACTCGAATGAGTGTTTGACATCAAATAATCTATTCACACTCAGTATTTTGTACTAGGGTACTTTGGGAATCATTGACATTAATGGTGATCTCCCTCTCACTTGTTAACGGTTCACATCATTGACCGGTAATCAAGTGGTTTCTACCATGTTCGACTTCAAATCATTGTAATCACATGGATAGAATCGTACTTTGTGGAAGACAAGACAAACACCCTAGGAATCTGTCAAAGCACTCATAGATTTCTCCCAAGGTTGCAATGGAGTATATTGTATGAATTCCCATCATGGATCAACATATGTATGGTCATGGCTATGCTTGAATTTGTGTTCATTTTGACATAGATCTACAATGTATTTCTAGTAGCTATGTCCCAATTTTGAGTCCTTTATCACATGGATGTACGTTGTATTCTAGTATCCATGGTTGTGAATATCTCTCATGGATCTTCCTTGTATTGGTCTGCAGCCATGATGAGGACACATTTTTTCATGAGTCAAATTAATTGATGTATTGCAAATGCCTAGTTGTTGATCTTTGATCAAGCTAATTCTTTCCTTGAAGTGATAACTTTATCTTTCAGAGCTCTCGCCTATCGTATCCCTCTAGCCTCATGATTTGGGGGGCATTGCGTTACACATAAATCTCACCATAGGCATGTGATGAGGCCCTAAACACAGTATTTTTCCCTCAATCCCAAGTCATGAAGTAAAATCTTGGTCTGGATATCAATCCTGCATATCAAATCCAGCATCGCTCCTACCTTTTAGTTAAAGAGCATTACCTTCTTTAGCACCACCTTAAATATTTTGGCATTAAGCACTACCACCACCTCTAACCCTTGTACAAGGTGTAGTTCTACCCTATCACCACTCTATCATAGTGAGGAAGAAGCAGTGCCCTTGGTAAAAATTGAAAAAGAGAGGATTCCACGAAGCTTCTCAAAGGAAGGATTCGTGGCTTCCTTATCCCTACACCTGAGGATCATCTAGGCTCGAGATCCATCCTTATAGGATCTCCTATCCACCTCACCATAATTTTCTCAACCATCCCTATCCTCCCAAGGCTTATAAAAGTAGGCTCATATCCATGGTTGAGGGAGAGCAAGGTTATGATGTTGCATTGACATTATGGCCTAGATCATTAGGGTGAGCATAGAAGGAGCAAGTTGGAGCTATTGGGGATGCAATATTGGATTTGTGAAGGAGATTATTGACACTAAGGCATAGGTTGTAAACTTCTTCTTCATTATTTAATGTAAAATTAGTTCCTTTCCCATAAAGTATATTGTGTTAATATCATATATTTAATTGTTAGATTCCTTAGTCACTAGCATAGAATAGTGGAACATTTTCTGGTGCTTTTCTATTTTGTGTGTTGGCTTCATGTGATCATGAAAGTACATCAGTGAAGAGCTATCATTGTAGGAAACAACTACACCATCTCATCAAACACACATATTCCAAATCTCCACCTATTCTAGGGAAAGTCTTCCAATTCTGTTGTGTACTATTTGTTCTAGATCTGAACCATTCAAACTAGAGGAACAATTCTTGTCCACAGGAGGTGCATTTTTCCTAGAAATAATCAATGTTATCATATCAATTTGTTCTTTGATTGTTTCTCAGTGCATGTCCTAGACAAGGTCATGATATAGAGAGTTGGGTCTCAAACTCATTTCACTAGGGAAACATCACTCTCGCTTCCATAAGAGGCATCACATGGAGGACGAAAAGAGAGACAATGGAGCATCAGATCCTATTAAATTGTTTCTCTAGGAATCCATCACGTGACACATGAATGGGATTATGGATAATTTCACCTAGATCTTTCAACGGATTTCAACAACAGATGTTGCATCTTCAATGAGCCATCGTTTTGGAGATGTGAATCCCTTCAAGGTATACGTTAAATTTGATATACATTTATTTGAAGTCCAAATAAATGTTGATTCCCTAGATAAATGGTTGAATATACTAGAAGGCTATGTCTTTGTCCACAATTTTTTTGAGAGGGAAAATGTCACCTTTGTGCAACTTTGGGAGGTCCCCTAGGTCAAAAATTCATGGGATACTTATTGTGAGGAAAAATCATTAGATGAGTCAGAAATTTTTTAGGCCAATCCCACTTGGGAATCTTTCATAGATGTCATTAAGGAATAGTATTACCCTGTGGGAAACTATGATGATTAGGACACAAAATAGACCATTTTGTGTCAAGAGAGGGACAAAACGGTGTCGAAGTACACAAACAAATTTCATACCTTGTGCACAAAGTTGGGTATCAAGGACTCTAAACTACACCTAGAACTAAAATATCAAAGTGGCCTACATCAGTACATCCAAATAGAGATGGATTTTTTGGACATCTCTTCACAGTGGCCTATCGGTATGTTGTCAAATTCGAGCAGAAATTTCATCAAAAGNTGAAATATCAAAGTGGCCTACATCAGTACATCCAAATAGAGATGGATTTTTTGGACATCTCTTCACAGTGGCCTATCGGTATGTTGTCAAATTCGAGCAGAAATTTCATCAAAAGAACAAGAGATAGTTTGGACCTATGCAAAAGCAAGGAAAAGGAAATTCTAGCTCATAGAACCTAGGACATGGAAAGGACAACCAATCCCCTCCACACGAATATAAGGGTAATGGTGTTAACACTAAAAAGTGTTCACCTAGCTCTTTATGGTCTAAACCATATCCATACATCATATTATCGCCATATGAGCATTTATTATGATTTATCCCCACACTCTCCCAAAAAGGTTCAAACCCCTAAAAAGGAGAATGGGTAAAAAAACCACAGATAAATACCATGGGTCATTATAAACCTTGGGTCAAAAAACCCTAGGACCATACTATAAATACATTGTGAAGGAATTCTCGAAAACACTTTTGGATCACTTTGTTAGATTTTTAACATTAAGCTACCATATCATTAGGATCTTTAACTGAGAGAACAACAAGCATAGCAATTAAACACAAGAGACAATGAACACAGTGTTTTTCCTCGGGGAAACCATAAATGGAGAANACATTAAGCTATCATATCATTAGGATCTTTAACTGAGAGAACAACAAGCATAGCAATTAAACACAAGAGACAATGAACACAGTGTTTTTCCTCGGGGAAACCATAAATGGAGAAAACCCCACAACTTCCTCAGAGATAGAATCAGCACCAAAAGTGAAACCCAAAAAATAGTAAGATGATCTCCCAATAGTAGTAACCTCTTTATTCCTTGCCCCAGTGTCTTTCTCTTCCTCAGCTATGCGCTACAACTAAGTGTGAGTGAATGTGTGATAAATAGAGAGGCTAGCTCTCTATTTATACTAATTCCCAACTTGAATAAACCCAACTAGGGCCAACTTCACTAGGTGATTCTAATAACCCTAGTGCCCCAGAACTGTGGGTACTTCCCTTAGACAATAGGAGGGTTACCCACCTTGACTTGACATGACTTGTTTACATTATAGAAACTCCCGATAGGAACCTCGGGGCATGACATGACTCAAGTACATTACAAATACATCCCAGAATAAACATCGGGTTATAATACATAATAAATACAATTGAATACATTCTAAAGTTACAATTACATCAACACTCCCTCTTAACTAGGAAAGTATTCTCTCGACACAATTTATCAGCACAATTCTTCTTCTATGTATCATCTGGATCATCATCGAGTCTTCATCATATTCACCTTCAAGTCATCTCTATATTCAATTCACCTTCATCTTCAAGTCATCTTCACCTGGATATGGATCATCACTCGATCTGGATCATCATCACTGGATCTAGATTATCCCTCGATCTGGATCATCTCTGGAGCATCATCTTTGGATCTGGATCATCCCTCGATCTGGATCATCCCTCGATCTGGATCATCTCTACTGGATCATCATCACTGGATCATCACGGGTGCTATCTCGTGATTCTTCTCATCATAGGAAGTTCTACAGAGCCAGCCCTTTTCATGTTGGTTGTAAGCCTAGCCTCCATGTAGGTCTTCTTTAGCACTTATATCTGACCCTAATTCAGAATGTCCTGCCCAAAACTTATATCTAATCATGTAGGAACCAATCCTATAATCATATCAGAAAGGCACACCCAGCATTCACATCAGACCATGTGGGAACCAATCCCACAACCCTGTCAGAAAGGCCCAACACTCACATTTGACACATGCGAGGAACCAATCCAACATGCATGTTAAAAAAGGCTCAGCACTTATATTTGACACATGCGAGGAACCAATCCAACATACATGTTCAAAAGGGCTCTGCACTTACATCTGACACATGCAAAGAACCAATCCAACATGCATGTTCGAAAGGGCTCTACACTTACATCTGACACATGCGAGGAACCAATCCAACATGCATGTTCAAAAGGGATCTGCACTTACATCCAACACATGCGAAGAACCAATCCAACATGCATGTTCAAAAGGGCTTGAACTCACATCTGATCAAGTAGGAACCAATCCTACAGTCATATTAGAATGGCCCCCAGTCCCAGACTGAGCTACCTGGTAACTGACCAGGTGCCTTCATTCCGAGAATGGCAATCAGTGCTTACTTCTGATCATGTAGGAACCAATCCTACAATCACATCAAAATGGATTAGCACTCATATATGACATGGAAGGAACCAATCCTCACCATGACAGAATGGCTCAGCCCTTACATCTAACCATGGAAGGAACCAATCCTCTCACCATGTCAAAATGGCTCTGGGTCTCATCATTTCAATTTGGAGGAAACCTTGATCTAGAGAACACCAAGCTTCTCCCTGAAGTACTTGAACTTCAACTTAGCTAATGGCTTTGTCAACACATCATCCATCTGTTCCTCCGTTGCAACATATTGGAGCTTCACGGCTCCCCTCTGCACCATATCCCTGATATAGTGATACTTGATCTCGATAAGCTTCGACTTGTCATGGAACACTGGATTCTTTGACAACTTCACGCAACTCTGTTTGTCACAATGTATACAAGTAGAATCCATTTGGAGATCAAATAAATCAAACAATAGCTTCCTTAGCCATACTGCCTCACAACTAGTTGAACAAGCTACGACATATTCTGCTTTAGCTGTACTCAGTGCCACACAGGATTGCTTCCTGCTAAACCAAGATATCACACCTGATCCCATACTAAAGCAACACCCTTAAGTGCTCTTCCTATCGATGGCACTGCCTTCCCAATATGAATCAACATAACCCTCTAGGTTAATCTTTTGATTCGCCTCATACTTGAGCCCATAATCAATTGTACCCCTAAGGTACCTCAGAATATGCTTTGCAGCAATCAAGTGAACATGTCTTGGATCTGTGAGGAACTGGCTCAAGGTATTCACAGCAAAGAAACTATATGGTCTCATGTTCATCACGTACATCAAGGACCCAATCATCTGATGATACATCGTAGCATCAACTACTTCTGATGAAGTGTCACTCAATAGCTTTAGGTTCGATGCCATAGGTGTGGTCATGGCCTTGTAGTCCATCATGCCAAACCTCTTCAGGATCTCTACTGCATACTTTCCTTATCCAAGGGAGATTCTATCCACATTCTGCCACACCTCCATGCCTAGAAAATAGTGCATCATACCCAAGTCCTTCATTTTGAACTTGGTAGCAAGCTTTCTCTTCGTATCAATAATCAACCCATCCATACCTGTTACAAACAGATCATCTACATACAGTAGGAGCATCATTGGGTTGCCATCTTCAACCTTGTAGTAAAGGTTGGAATCTACTTTACTCTTGGTAAAGCGCAAACTAGATAGAAAGCTATCAATTATGTCGTACCATGTCGTGGGTGCCTGTTTCAAACCGTACATGGATTTCTTCAATCTACACACATGAGACTCCTTGTCATGTGTCTCAAAACTGAGTGGCTGGTCTACGTACACTTCCTCTTCCACTNATGTCCTGGGTGCCTGTTTCAAACCGTACATGGATTTCTTCAATCTACACACATGAGACTCCTTGTCATGTGTCTCAAAACTGAGTGGCTGGTCTACGTACACTTCCTCTTCCACTACACTATTCGAGAAAGCAGTATTGACATCCATTGGGTGTATCTTCCATTTCATCATTGCAACCAGAGAAAGTCCCGATCTGATGGAAGTGTATCTAGCTACAGGTGCAAAGGTTTCTTCATAATCTATTCCTTCTTTCTATGAGAAGCCACGAGCCATGAATCTTTCCTTATATTTCTCTATGNTCCTGATCTGATGGAAGTGTATCTAGCTACAGGTGCAAAGGTTTCTTCATAATCTATTCCTTCTTTCTATGAGAAGCCACGAGCCATGAATCTTTCCTTATATTTCTCTATGCTACCATCTACAGCATGATTGATCTTGTAGATCCATTTGGATGTTACAACCGACTTCCCTTCTGGTCTTGGGACAACATCCCAAACATTGTTCTTCATGATCGATTGATACTCTTCGATCATAGCATCCTTCCACTCTTTCCGCTCTACCACTTCTTCATAATTGGAAGGTTCTTCATTGATAATGTCACATAGTAAACCTACATATCCGGAGTAGGATCTGGTTCTCTTTCTTTCTCTATGATTCTCTTATGGAGCCCCATATCTTTCCGCACCTTGGATAGCTTCTCGTACCCAAGCAGGTTTCCTCTTGTGAGGATTCTTCTCTTGAGATGGATCTACAGGTATTTGTGGTTCTTCAAATTCTCGATCTTCTTCTTGAGTTTCTTCATTCCTGGTTGTATCATGAATTCTGGGTGCTTCTGCTTTCTCAGGTTCTTCAGCGGGTCTCTTTCTGGATTTNTTTGGTTCTTCAAATTCTCGATCTTCTTCTTGAGTTTCTTCATTCCTGGTTGTATCATGAATTCTGGGTGCTTCTGCTTTCTCAGGTTCTTCAGCGGGTCTCTTTCTGGATTTGTTGTAAGCTATGTTTTCATCAAATGTTACATCCCTTCTGATGTCGATCTTCTTGAATCTTGGGAAGTATATTATGTAAGCCTTTGAGCTTTTAGAGTATCCCACAAATATACCCTTCTTTCCTGAATGATCTAGCGTTGTCCTCTTTTCTTTCGGAATGTGTATGNCTTGAATCCTGGGAAGTATATTATGTAAGCCTTTGAGCTTTTAGAGTATCCCACAAATATACCCTTCTTTCCTGAATGATCTAGCGTTGTCCTCTTTTCTTTCGGAATGTGTATGTACACTGGACAGCCAAATATTCTGAGATGGCTGACTTTTGGTTTCTTGCCGAAGAAGACTTCTTCAGTAGTCTTGTTCTTTAGTACTCTGTGTGGAGTACGGTTCTATACATACACCATTTTTCTGGTAGCCTCTGCCCATAGATGCATGGGAAGATCTTGATCATGAAGCATTGCTCTTGCAGCTTCCATGATATTTCTAATCTTCCTTTCTACAACCCCATTCTATTGTGGATTATATGGAGTGGATGACTCCCTCTTAATCCCTGATTCTTTGCATAAGTCTTTGAATTCATTTGATGTAAATTCTCCGCCATTATCTGATCGAAAGGTCTTGATCTTTTTTTCTATGTGGTTCTCAATCAAGGATTTTAATTCTTTGAACTTGCTGAAAACTTCATCTTTATTCTTCATCAAGTAAATCCATGTCTTCCTAGAAAATTCATCAATGAAAGAAACATAGTATACATACCCTCTTAGAGAACTTGATGACATTGGTCCACATACATCAAAGTGGATGATTTCCAAGATTAATTTTGCTTTGCTTTCGCTACATGGAAATTTCTTCTTTATATTCTTTCCTTTTGCACATCCTTTGTAGACCCCTTCATGTTTTGCTTGAATTTCTGGAAGACCTTCAACAGCTTTACTTGCAAGTGGTAGTGCTCACTAGTGCACATGTGCAAGCCTTCTATGCCAAAGTTCATTTGTCTCTACTGTGTCATAGACCAATGCTTTTTCTGGATGGCCCTTCAATTTCTATAATCCTCCTTTTTGTTCTCCAATCACTATTTCATCATCAATAGTCTTTCCTCTTTGCCACATGAGGACTTGGCCATTTACAAATGCAACCCTCATGCCTTTTGCATCCAGTGTTGATCTGGAGAGAATATTCTTCTTTAGTCCTGGTACAAACAAGACATCCTTCATTTTCATAGACTTTCCAGATTCTAGCTTGTAGGAGGATTCACCACTACCTTTTATGGGATATTGGTAGTCATCCCCAAGTTTCACCTTATGGGGTGAATTAAGTTCAGACAGTTTCTCAAAGGATTCCTTGAAACCTGTCATGTGTTTGGAAGCCCCACTATCAATAAGCCAATCTTTGATTCCATGAGTGACAGTTCCCGTGAGAGCGGAGATCAGAACATATTCATCTTCACTTGAAGAGTCTGCATTTTCTTGTTTTACTCTCTTCCTGGGAGGATCATCATCCTTATTAGTGTGAGCATGATGTCTTATTTTGGAGTTCCTCTTCTTCTTGGATCCATTCTTATTCATGGGACAGTTTCTAGCATATCCTGGGAGGATCATCATCCTTATTAGTGTGAGCATGATGTCTTATTTTGGAGTTCCTCTTCTTCTTGGATCCATTCTTATTCATGGGACAGTTTCTAGCATAGTGTCCTATTTCATCGCATGTATAACATTTGAGTTTAGATGAACCTTTCTGATGAGAATGCTTACCTTGGTGATGATGCTTTTCCCTTCTTCCTTTCTTGGAGTGTATTGTGAGAGCTTGATATTCACTTCCCATATTTTCTTCTCATGTTGCTATTCGAGCTTCTTCTTGTGAACATTCTTCCCACAGTCTACTAAACTTGACTAACTTCTTCCTAGCATAAATTCCTTGGATGAAAGAATCCCATGACCTAGGGAGGCCATTCAAGGTTGTCATCACAATTTCTGCATTCTCCACTTCTTCATCTACTGCTTCTAGTTGTTCTTTGATCTATGAGACCCTTGTGAAGTATTACTGGATGGTGTCCTCATTCTGGATCTTTACATTCTTCAACTGGTTCCTTAGAGTCATCTTCTGATTGATGTTCTTCGCTNTTTGATCTGTGAGACCCTTGTGAAGTATTACTGGATGGTGTCCTCATTCTGGATCTTTACATTCTTCAACTGGTTCCTTAGAGTCATCTTCTGATTGATGTTCTTCGCTTCAAACAATTTGGTTAGGGCATCAAACATAGCTTTAGGTGTCTTGAGGGAGGACACCTATGGTATGAGGTGATCCTTGATAGAATCACCAATGATCATCTTTTCCATAACCAACTTCTTCTTATGTAAGGCCTTGGCCTCATCTCCCTCTGGAACTAGAACCTCCTCACTGATATAGGAGTCCAACTCATTTTCTTCTAGGACCAAGGAGATCCTATACTTCTAGGCTCAGAATTTATCATCTTCCTCAATATTTTCATCAAGATTGGTATGATGACACATCTTAATTGAGAACCTCAAATGGAAATATAAAATATTTATATCTTACCAGGTCAAGATGTCAGATCTGGATTTGGAGCTAAAATCCTGCAGTGCTGGTTCAGGAGCAGATTAGGTTTTTTTTTCAGAGTTCTGTCCAACCAAGTGCTTTGATTTTGATCCCTAACTTCAATTTCTGGTAGGAGATCAATCCAGGCCTAGGCTCACTGAAAAATCCCACTTCTGTGAAAATCCCTAATTTTCGGCAGCAGTGTCGGGGCCAAAACTGAAAAACCTCAGAATTGGATTATGTTTTGACAGAAAGATGCACCCTAGGGAGGAGAGTTATTCCACCATACTTTTGCTGAAAATATGTGGAGAGAGATCCACAAAATAGGAATCCCTAGTTCCTGTAGATGCACAGTGTCTTCTTCTTAGGTTAGCTCTAATACCATGTTAGATTTTTAACATTAAGCTAGCATATCATTAGGATCTTTAACTAAGATAACAACAAGCACAACAATCAAACACAAGAGACAATGAACATAGTGTTTTCCCTCGGGGAAACCATAAATGGAGAAAACCCCGCAACTTCCTCAAAGATAGAATCAACACCAAAGTGAAACCCAAAAACAGTAAGATGATCTCCTAACAGCAGTAACCACTTTCTTCCTTGCCCCAATGTCTTTCTCTTCCTCGGCTATATGCTACAACTGAGTGNGCACCAAAGTGAAACCCAAAAACAGTAAGATGATCTCCTAACAGCAGTAACCACTTTCTTCCTTGCCCCAATGTCTTTCTCTTCCTCGGCTATATGCTACAACTGAGTGTGAGTGAGTGTGTGATAAATAAAGAGGCTAGATCTCTATTTATACTAATTCCTGACTTGACTAAACCCAACTAGGGCTGACTTCACTAGGTGAGTCTAATAACCCTGGTGCCCCGGAATCGTTGGGACTTTAACCCTTAGACAATAGAAGGGTTACCCACCTTGACTTTACATGACTTGTTTACATTATAGAAACTCCTAATAGGAACCTCGGGGCATGACATGACTCAAGTACATTACAAATACATCCCAGAATAAACATAGGGTTACAATACATAAGAAATACAAGTGAATACATTCCGAAGTTACATTTACATCAACACACTTTTCCCATTTTTCCATTAGTCACATCACATACTTTTCCTTCCATATTTTTCCACGCCATTTCCCACAGTGTACGTTGATTTCACTCTGTACCCACTTGGAACCATTCCCCCCATTTGACAACCAGTTGTGGAAGATATTGGAGACCCAAACCATGGAGCTACAGAACCACTTCCAAGGATGACTACAATGGCCCATTTTCAGAAAGGTTTGTTTACTTCTATTTCTTGCATTAGTTAGTTTATATATATGTGAAAACACTAAAAATATTTTATTTTGTTGTATCATTTCTTTTGTTATTGTTGAACTCTTCCTTTTTCTCTGGACAAGCTAAGGTTGGTGCTTTTTCACATAGTAAGGAAGAAATCCCCACTACAAATGGAAAGACAAAGAAGGACACTGGGAAATGGTGTGAGTTCCACAAAATTAGTTGGCACAACAGTCATGAATGTCCCTAAAAACTGTCATTAGTGGCTGAGATTAAAGCTTCATAATCAGATCCCAATTTTGATTTCGATCCAAAACCCAAGGTCCTAGTCATATATTAGGGGAAGAGGATCATTGATACATAACCTAGTATCACCATGTCTACCACATAAATTCAACCAGAAGAACCTGAAGAGTCAGAGGTAGAGGACCACCTCTACCACTCACAGATGTGGGTGAAGGGAACCCCCATCTATTTTGTGGTTGAAATTACAAGCCAAAAGAACCTAATATTAGAAAAAATCATCAAGAGATTGGATTTACCGACAACACCACACCTGCAACCATACAACATCGATTGTAGGATGAGGTATTTGCATTAGTAATCAATGTCTCCTTATACCATGCGTCATCAACCCTTTCAAAGATGAGGTATTGTGTGATGTGGCCCCACTCGGAGTCTATGATATTCTTTTAGGACATCCATATATGTGGAAGC
>LPNX011103512.1:2853-47906 GCA_001517045.1 Pseudotsuga menziesii
AAGCGATGCTTCTGCCCATTATTTCAAAAAAAAATTTAATCTTTCTGATTTTTGGCATGGTTAAAATAAAAAATCCACGCGCCGTCGGAAAAAACCGTCGGATTTTGGATCAAAATCTAGTAGTGTTCATGCATATTGAATTCAATTGAGAGTATGATAGGAGGTGAAGTCAATATCCAAATGTTTGGCATTTTCATGTAAAGTGATACACGACTATCCATTCATGTGATTCATATGCACTAGGGAGGTCACAGAGGGGGCCAACTAGAACCCCAAGATGCAAATTTCTAGAACGTTCTAGTGGATTTCGATTCCCTCTAGAACCCTCTTATGTATTTTATAAAAAGGAAGTGGTCCCTGGAATTATATCATGTAAGAAAGAAAGAACAATAAGATTTTTTTACAAGTAATAATAAAAAATCGAAGCTTCCATTGAGTCGTAGTTTGACTTGTGCACAACATGGTTCCAACATAAATATTGTGTTATATTTTTATTGTTCCTTGCTTCTATTTTTAGTTCTTTTCTAACAATTTGGGGGTTTGGGGTTGAAGTTAGTGAATCAAGTAGTGTGTTAAGACCTAATTGTTGGGCACATTTCCCCTTATGGTGTGACAATTTACCCACTATATGGAGGTGTATTACATATTATTGATGTAGGATTGGGTATATTAGTTATTAATGTACACCTAGGTCTCCTATATATAGGAAGGAGATACTCTCATGCTAGTAAGCATTGTATATTGTCTTGTCTTGGGTATACAGTACATTGTGTAAGGATGTTCCTCCCTCGAAGAGGATTTTTATTTATCTCTATTATTAATTTTTAAGGCATGGGATACACTCATTTTGTCTATTTCTTCTCTTTTTATGCTATTTCTAGAACTTGGTTGCATAACATTTGGTATCAGAGCTCTTTCCTTGGGACTGAATTTTTCAAAATGAGTAATCTTGGTATTTTTTCTACAACTTTGTTATAGAAGGATTTAGGGATCAAGGTTAGAAACCCACTTCCAAAGTAGGCCTAACTATCTCAAGTATGAAAATTGATATCTTGATCCATTAGATATTTGGAGATAAATATGGAGGAATCTAGGGTTTTTTACTAGTCCAAAACCTAGTCTAAAACATGTGTTCTAGGGAGAAAGGTCATATATGAGGAATATGAGATCCAAATTGAGTGAGAATAGTTGCATCCAAAGGAAAACAGACCGGGGTATCTGTGGTATAATTTTTAGATAAAGAAACAAAATATTGGACACATGGCATACAGTACAAATTCTCTCTTCTGGATAGGCCAAAACTAAGAAGCTTTGGGATATTTGCAATAACTATTATTTAGCATATCCAAATTAGATCATACCTGTCGAAATGGAAAGAGGACACATTAGGACACTAAAATCTGAATTTTCAGAACTAGAGGAGTCAAAATTGAAATTTTACATCGTTTACAAGTTGACCATAAAATAGTCTTCTAATTAGGGTATGAAACATGTGTTCCTGGTAAAAAATGGTCATATCTGAGGAATATGCGATCCAAATTGAGTCATACCTTTTGCATAAGAAAGAGAATAGAATAGTGTATCTGTGTTAGAGGTTTTATATACAGAAGCATAATATTGCACATGTGGCATACCCTTCAAATTTTCTCTTCTGGATAGGCAAAAAAAAAGTAGTGTTGGGATATTTGCAATAAATTTTTGTTGGCACATCCAAACTAGCTAAGAGCTGTGGAATTGGAAAGCAGACACACTAGGATACATCAGAACAAAGTTTTAGACATAGAGGAGCCAAAATTTAAATTTTACCTTAGTTTCAATTCGACCATAAAACAATCTTCCAATCGAGGTTTGAAGAAGGAAAATCTATAGTTCAAGTAGTGGTAGATCACATAGAACACCGACAAACAATTTTCTAAATATTGAATATGTCAAAAAATAGGATGCAACAAGAAGAAGATCAAGATCATAGTCAAAGGAGTTTTGAAGAAGGAAAAATCATATGGAAACTTGAACAAATTATTGAAACAAGGACCAAACAACTACTAAATGAAGTATTATTTAGTACCTCGTCAAGTGGAAGAACATACCAATTATAGATTCAACATGGGAAGACGAGTACTCCATGCAAATGCATCCAAATACCCAAGCATTGAGGACAATGCTTGTCTAAAGGGGAGGGGCATGTTAAGCCCTAAATGCTGGGCACATTTCCCCCTATAGTGTGACACTTTACCCCCAATATAGTGGTGTATTACATATTATTGATATAGGCTTGGGTCTATTAGTGGGTCTATTAGTTGTTAATGTACACCTATGTCTCCTATATATAAGAATGTGATATTCTCATGTTAGTAAGCATTTCATATTGTCTTGTCTTGGGTACACAGTACATTGTGTAAGGAGGTTCCTCCCTCGAAGAGGATTGTTATTTATATCTATTCTTAATTATTAAGGCGTGGGTTACTCTCTTCTTGTCTATTTCTTCTCTTTTTATGCTATTTATGGGACTTGGTTACATAACATAGTGCCAAGGGATTATTGGGTTGAATTCTTAGTGGATTTGAAGTCATTTTTAAGGGCCAGTTCCTAAAATCATTAGCATGTTTAAAGTGGTCATGATGTGTTGTAGGTCATAGTGGTTAAGGTTCAAGTTAACTTAAAGTGTTGGTGTGTTAGGTATTATTCTATCTAGGGTTCAAGGTGTGCTAATATGTTACTATGTTAGTGTTCACTTTCTATTGAAGATATTACTAGTTATAGTTCAAGTTTTCTAAATGGTTTAACATGTTAAAGGTCACTTTATGTCTAGGGTCTTAGTGGTTAGGGGTTAATTTGTGTTAATGGGTTAGTATGTTGCAAGACATTAGGTATGTTATTATAATAGTTGGGGATCAAGGTGTGTCAAGGGTTTAATATGTTAGGAGTCATTTTTTGTCTTGGGTTATGATGGTTAGGGATGGTTGATTTGTGTTAAGAAATTAGAATGAGGTCATAATTGTTAAGGTAAAGGGGCCATCATTTTAAGGGTTATAGTGGTTAGGTGTTAAGTACTATCAAGGGATCAGTTCTCATGTTAGGGTTAATTTCATTTATATGGTTATGATGGTGAGAGATGTCATGTTACGTCATGTTATGCATTAGAGTTAGGCATAGTGTGTTTAGGGTTGATATAGTGGGTTAGCAATTAATATAATTAATACTCTAATGAATTTCTCATAATAACATGTCCATGGTTTCAATAATGGGAAGTGATTATCATTTTATTTTCACTCATAATATTCAATTTGACTTAGATTTGTAAGTTATTTAAGTTTGGAGTAGTGCTTATGTGCATCACTTGTGTTCATGGGATATGTACTACATCAATTGTGTGTATCACATAGGTACATGGATTATGTCAGTTTATTATGTCCTTTGCAACACAAATATTTTCTCTCCATGTTAGGTGTTGGTGATCCCTTTGATTCATGGTTGATCACTTTTGAATTGGATAAAGGAGAACCCCAAATTAGATCATCCATTGCCTTCCAGGTTCAAGACACAATTCAGAATTTGGTCATTCATCAATGCATCATCGATGAGGGGGAATCCACCTGTGTTATGTCAACCTTTGTTTGGTAGAAACTTGGATCCCCAACCCTTCAATATTCCACCACTGTCCTTCGATCTTATGATGGCCACACTGCTCAACCACAAGGATTTCTCACAAATATCCCTATTGATTTAGAAGGAAAAACTGTGTTGATTGACAATGAGGTTGTCCACTTCTAACTTGATTACAACCTACTCCTAGGATGTAGTTATATGTATGTAATGCGAGTTGTTTCCTCTATTGTCTTTTGACTCTTAATGTTCCCCCATGATGGGAAGATCGTGACCATCGACCAATTAACATATTACAATCCTAAAGGGTCAACCACTCTGGAGCATGTCCTCCCTATGATTAAAAGTAACATCAATAGTGTATCCATCCCTTCTCTGTTTTTTTTTGGCCTGAGACACTTTTCCAATGCTCCTTTGACGAACACCTTTTTGTCCTTACCACCCCCTTCTTCTCCAAATGACATATCAATTTTTTTCACTATCACGTCTTATAGCATCTCGACTTCTTCACAACCTCAGCCATGACCCAAAACACAGACCCTAGGTAATTATTTCAGTTCATTCCCCATACACATGATCCTCTTCCTCTTTCCACCTTCCAACATCGTGAGTAAACCATACATTGCTACTCTCAACCTTCTGGGCTTCACTTTGGGTATTCTTGTATGGTACCTGGATCTACCCACCCCTCCTCCAACACCATAGATCATGTTGAAACTGGTCCAACCTATTGAGATAGTGTCACACCCCCCTCCTAATATGCAATCGACTGCTCCTCCCTTTACTCACGCCCCCCCTCCTCCCACAAAGGTTGTGGGAAAGGCACCTAAATCCCCGATAGAACCAAATCCTCCTCCTACATGTCCTTTATACGATGTCCAAGGCCATGTGACACAAAATTGTCCATATTTTCCAATCCTTCACACCCATATGTGCATCATAGTTGAGACCAATGACGCTCCAATTGTCAAAATACCAAGCATACATGCGGTTAAGAACACATTGCTATGATCCAACCACCCATGTGCAATTTGTGGATTATATGGTCATTATTCCCACCATTTTCCAAACTTACTTGAGTATCGGTCACTCCATAGTGACCTTCGTAATCATCGTCCTAAGGATATGCACCCTTCGGCCTCTTCTCGAACCCCAATAAGACCATTTACATGATCTCTACTTCCAGTGGCCCATTTCCTCCTCATCTTTGGAAGATCCTTACGACCTCTCCACACGTTACTTCCACAATGAAGAAGAGATCCTTGAAACTTGTTCGACTCCTGAATATACTTGTTATGATTTACACGATCACTCCTCTTCATCCCCGATGAACCTTCATCATCATCGGACCAATTCTCTGTCAAAGAAAAAGACTTCATCCATGGAAGTGTCGATTGGTTTAAAAACCCAATCACGACACCTAACTCCTTTGAAGAAGGTAACATGGACAACATTTAACCAACCATTAAATCCAATATCTCAACCACACCCAAGATAGTTGAGGATATTATGCTCGGTGCTTCTTTCTCCCCCCAAAAAAGTCACTTCTTACAAAACACTTTTTTTTCCAGGAATTCCGTGATATTTTTGCTTAGTCCTATATCGAGATGCTTGGGATTGATCCATCTATCATTGAACATCACATTGACACATGGACTGATGTTTCCCCTGTTATCCAAAAGAAAATACCCATTCATACGTCAAAGGCCCCCTTTGTCAAAGCTGAGATAAAAAAACTGCACATAGCAGGTTTCATATACCCCATCACGTATACTACTTGGGTTTCAAATTTTGTTCTTGTCAATTAAAAAAATGGTACCATTTGTGTATGTACTAAATTATGTGACTTGAATTTGGCTTGTCCCATAGGCAACTTCCCCAGTCTGTTTATTGACCAAATCATTGACTCTTATGTCAGTTATGAAGTATTTCCCTTCATGGATGATTTTTTGGTTATAACCAAATTCAAATCCACAAAGAAGATCAGTACAAAATCGCTTTCACTACTCCCTTGGGAAATTTTGAATATCGTGTTATGCCATTTGGACTAAAAAATATTGGAGTCACTTTTCAGCAGGCCATGTCATTTTGCTTCCACGACCTCATTCACATTATGCCATTTAGATGACCTTACAGCTCGATTTTGGAAGCGTTCTCAACACTTGGACGAGTTACGACAAGTCTTATGGCGATGTCACAAATCTAAAATATTCTTGAACCCCCTCAAGTGTGGGTTTTGTGTCCCAGCTAGTATCTTATTAGGATTCATCGTGTCTCAAAAAGGGATTACCGTAGATGATCTGAAGGTTCAAGCCATCTTGAATCTTTTCCCTCCATGTAATTTGCACCAATTGCAGAGCCTCCAAGGTAAGGCCAATTTCCTTCGTTGGTTTATTTCAGACTATGCAACAAAAGTCCATGGATTCTTACTCTTGCTTCGTATCAACATTCCTTTTGTATGGGATGAGCACGTGCATGCCACTTTCGATACATTGAAACAAGCTCTAACTTATGCTCCATTCTTGTCTCCTCCTGACTTCACCAATGAGTTTATCCTCTATATGTTGACATCTAAAAATGCCATTGCTGGAGTCTTAATTTAGGAAGACGATGCTCATTAAGAGCATGTGATCTATTACGTAAGTCAACAACTTTCCATACCACCTTTACGTTACTCCCCCGAAGAGAATATGGCACTCATCATCATCTTTTCAGTTAGAAGCCATGTAACTACATTCTCATGAGCCAAACTTGAGTTGTGGTCTATTCGAACCCCATACGCTATCCCTTGAGTTGTTGTCTCATCCAAGGTCGTGTTTCCAAGTGGATTGTTGTTCTCTAAGAGTATGACCTGGAATTTGTCACACCCAAAATCACTAAATATTTGGCGTTAGCTTCCTTGATAGAAGACTTCCCTTCGTCGTCTACCTCACCCCCTATCACAATCAATCTTCTTGATGAATTATTATTTGTCATCTCTATAGAAGACCTGTGGTATGGGGTCATCCTCCTTTACTTGCACACATAGAAATTCAGGCCCCATTTAAGTCGTGAAGATCATCATCACACTCGACACCAAGATGCTCGATATATCCTTATTGGTGATGTATTGTAATTCCATGGTGTGGACACCATACTACGTCGTTTCCTCACTCACAATGAAGTCGAATAAGTACTGAATGACTGTCATAGTGGATCCTTTGGTGGCCACCTATCTGCTTCAGAAACTGCTCAAAAGATCCTCCATTCTGGTCATTTATGCCCCACCATATTTGTTGATTGCAACCACACAATTAAACACTACCACAATTTCCAACTCTTTTCCCCAAAGTAAAGGACACCTACCGCACCGCTACATCCCATCATCACAGTCGATCCCTTCTGCAAATGGGAGATTGAACTCATGAAATGTAACCCTCCTTCAATCGACAACCATAAATACATCATTGTGGACATTGATTACTTTACTAAGTGGGTCGAATCCATGCCTACCTTCAATTGTAAGGAAGATACTATGGATCTCTTGTTGTTTAACCATGTCATCACTCATTTCAATGTCCCCCTCCAACTAGTCTTAGACCATGGTTATCACTTTGACAAAGCTATTTGGATATAGATCTCCACCATGTTGAAATTTGAACACCAGTATTCCTCTACTTATTACCCTCAAATAAATGGTTAGGTTGAGGCTGTCAACAAGATCCTCAAAACCATGCTCCAACGAATGGTGGAAAAACACAAGACCAACTAACATCACTTGCTATTTTCCACCCTATGGTCCTACCAGACATAGAATAAAATAGCCGCTGATTTTACCCCATTTCAATTAGTCCATGGTGTGGAGTCGGTTCTTACCATTGAATGCTAGATTTTGTCAATCTGACTTGCTGTCAAACTTTTACCTGATACTTCACCATTAGAAAAAACACCTACTTATGCTTGAACAAACCGATGAGGACCATCGCACTGCTCTCCAAATGATTGAAGCAACTAATACCCGGTCGAAGTCCCATTATGACTCCCACGTCCACCCACACACCTTTAATGAGGGGGGCCTTGTCATCATCTATGACCAAGCACATGATAAGACTAGAAAAGGGAAGTTTGAATCCTTGTGGTATGGACCTTATGTCATCCATATATTTCTCAGTGGGGGCATATCTCCTTGCTAAATCTGATAGTTACCTCTTGAATAATCCTCGCAATGGGCTCTACCTCAAGATATTCTACACCTAAGTCGACCACCCTGAATACCCTTGTATCATAGTTTTTCTTTCTTGTCTTGCATCATTTTTTTTACCATGAGTCTCATAGTTTGTTTCCTTGGTTGCTCTAAATGGATTCTACCTTGCCTTTCTATGTTGGTTTCGCTGATGGTGCAAGTAGATGGTCTCCTAATCTTGTCTTGACTACATGGGTCATTTATTCTCCGTCACATGAGTTGATCCATATCGATGGAATGTGTGTTGGTATTGATACCAACAACCAAGATGAGTACGATAGTGTCATTGGTCTCCTGACAACTGCCCTTCACTAGAATCCCAGCTTCTTATCGCCCAGTTGAATAACTGTTACCGGGTACGCGATCCTTGCCTCTTTAGAAAGTTCCTGCGCACTAAACACTTGGTTAGACATTTCAAATCCATGTCATTCATGCATGTTCTTAGAAGCCTCAATAATGTAGCATACCAAATGGCTAATGACGTTCTAGAGTGGCACATCAATCATCACATATAGGAAATAAATTGCATCATGCATCATCATATAGTCATGCATACATATGTCATATACATCATATAGGAATAGTCATCATCATAAACAAGAGAATCATAAAAACCCATAAAAATACAAAAATATGAATCCACGTGCATTTATATCATATCATAATGTTCAGTACAAAATGAGAAGCTCCACAGGATTTCTCATCTGATCATACATATCATACAAAAATACCCATGCTCAAATGCATTGGGGGAAACATGATCAAAAGCTTCTAGTCCAAGTCATCCTCCTCTGACTGAGTGTTCTCCTCCTCCTCTGAGATCTATTCCTCCATCAGCATGTCACCCTGTGTCACCACTCTGATGTACTTATTAGAAACCACGATCCTCCTCATCATAGAGATCCACTCTAGAGGAGCTCTGTAGCATGTGGGGATCAGATCATCCTCTAGGTAATTCCACCCATTGTCGATGACCTCGTCCAATAGCCTCTCCATGTACAATAGCAGTGAGTCCAATGTATTACTCTGCCACCTCATCTTCCTGTGAGCATGTGGATCTAACCCCTCCACCTTTTCCCTGCGTCGTTGCTACCCCACTGGAGGGTGCAATCCCACATCTGCACATACACAAAGAATGTCATCACTATATATCACATCATGACCTCACTACGAGTATGCTAGTAAATTATATATGACTGAAACCACAAACAATTATGTATATGTACCATTAGGTCCCCATACCTATCCTGGAGGTTGAGGCATCTCCAGATCTCCCCGGTAGTCCATCCCCGCGTATGAATAGTCCTCTATGGGGATAGGTAGTTGTTTCCATTGCACAAAAATATCTTGGGTAAATAAACAACCTACTAGGCCTCCTCCATCCCTAATCATCATCTTGCACCATCGCCTCATGCGTGACTTGCGAGGTCCCCTGTTATGCACCGCTAGATGTGGTCGCAGTGTTAGTAGTTGCTCAAAGAATAATGATCACAAAAAAGGAGGGGAAATAGAAATCCATGTTTTCCAAACTATCCCAGTTCAACCCTCATCGACTTGCTGTCAAGTACATCTGGTCCCACCCATAGTAGGTGCCCCTCAACATTCTCTCGACGATCAGTAGATGGCCTCCTGAGATCTTGTGTGGACCTTTCGATCCCAGTATCCGCAGCACCATTGATGCCACTTCTTGAGTCTCTGGACTCTCGATGTCACACAAGAATATGTATGATGTATGCACATAAGCTGAGGCATAAAAATTATTGGTACACAAGTTATCCATCAACACCCCGCTCAGGAGCTTCAACGAGATATCGTCGATCATTCCCAATAGTGGGAGGTCAGTTAGAAAGTATACATCTCGTACGGTGATCTATAGTCACTCACCTGATATTATGAAGCACTCTGAGTCTCTATCCCAAAAAATCACCATCTTGTTCAACAACAACTTTGTTGAACACATCAGGGGGATCTGAAAGAACTTCAGCAACCCACATCGAGCGAGCGTATCCTGCACTACTCCATCATCCTCTACCTCATCTCCGAGGTCACCAATGTATTTCTCTCGCCACCCGAATCAAGGTATCCTACACATCTAAAAATTCCTTAGCATACCTAGTTGTACAAAATTTTCCATTCTATGATAGGTCACACCTGTCAGGCCTTTTTGTGTGACCCAAGTGGCACAAAAACAATTGATAGGTGTGACCTGGGTCGCGCCTGTCTCTCAAACAAATTTGAACAAGGCCATGCCTGTCTCCTTGACATGTGTGATTGGTCCATTCTTCCCAATAGTTGTGACCTATTTCGTTCCTTTTACCTCGAAAAGTGAGACCCGACCTTGCAAACCCTTCAGGCTCAGCTGAGGCCCACATAATGAGAAAAAAACAAAAACTACACCAGTAAAATTGACGAGCTTGGTGAGAGCTCATACCTTCAACTCACATATCGAAAAATTGTCAATCCAATCAGAAGAAATAAACAGTTGTGCTATGGGGCCCTCCACTCCAGCTCAACACTGCCTAGTGAAAATTACATGTGTCATGTGGTATCCCTTTTTTATAGTCCTCCATTTGGTCAAATCTTTCTTCCATTCACCATAGAGTCATCTGACATCCATTTTTCATGTCGTTCACACCACTAGGTTCAGTTTTCCATCCTTTGTCTACTCATGTGACCCACGTATCGTGCCTCCCTATTATTTTTTGAGCCATTTTTCAGAGTCACCTTGATTTGCGTGCCACCATGCAAATCACACCTTGTATGTATTGGCATGTTCACAAGCCCTCCACTCCAACCATAATGCAAACTTGGACTTATTTCACTGCCATTCACCATCCCGTAAGGAGGCCCCGCTAGTGTTCCACTGTAATTTTTTATTAGCCATGTTCACAACATCATCCCTTTTTGGTACATCAAACACTTCCTTGCTTAATTGACCATTACAGAGTTTCTGTTAAACTCTTTTCTGACTCCTAAAAGAATGAAAAGATTTTCGATCATGCTTTCTTGCTTTTACGCTCGTTAAAGTATTTGAAAGGGCGACTATGCTGCCTCATTTATTTCCTTTCTCATACTACATATACTATTTAAAGAAAAGGACCACCCTGGCACCTTCCAGCAACGAACATTTCCCTTTGTATCCTTTATGTTTTGTCAGACAATGGGACCATAACTTATGAAAATGCTCACTTATGGGTTGTATTTAAGCTCTTTTCGAGCCCTCTCATTAAGAAAATCTCACCGAGCAAACTTGGTTTCATTCATGCTCGTAAAAGTATTTGAATGACCATCAAAATAGTACAAGTTTAACTTTTTTTGTCATGGTTGGACTACCTATGGAAAATAAGTCTCTCAACCCCTTTTGGCTGGGAGAGCTCTCCTTTCTACACTTTTATCTTTTTCTGGAATTAGGAGACTACTACACGAAAAAGAGACCCATTGGAGTCTTCTTCCGATTTTCAGACTCTCTAAACATGAAAACACCATTGAGAATTCACCATCTTGGGATCGAAAAAATCCATGAAATAGTATCATATTGAGCATACTTATATCCCTTCTTTGAGTTCCTTAAATTATGAAGGAATAAATGGTGCCTTTATGTGCCCACATATACTACATATAGTCTCCCATTATGGAAGATTCCCCCCATTGGGTCACCTTTGTTCATAGTAATCTGCAACGAGTCTCCGTTGAATCCCTTGGATATCACTTCTATTTATTTCCTCAAGTGTCTCCCCATTGCAGTCATCTCCATGGTTCCACAGCTATGATTCCCTCCCCATGATTTAGTTTCATCTGCGACCATGTCATCCCTACCATCATACTCTAAACAAAGGAATTTTGAGTCCCTCGTACTCCCTTTCCCATGTTTCCCATTTAGTTCCTCAATACCAGTATTGTTCCGCATCTCTAGTTGTCCCCCTCATGCTTCTATCAAGGAAACCTCATTTCGTTGGTAGTTGTAGGTATCCCTATGTCGATGTCAACACATCTATTCCAGAGGATATACCCATAGGTCCTTGTATCGTGGTTTCATCCACCTCATTGATGAGTTCCTTGGATAACTTGAAAGGAGTCCTTAGTTCCTTTCAGGTTGGTTGTGTCTCAGGCACTTGACTTCAACTACACTATTGCACCATTGAGATTCGTACAGGGTATTGGTTCTTTCATTAATTAGTCGAAGACCCCCGTTGTCACCTGACTCTAGCACATTGGTGAGTATATTTTGGGACCCATACAGTTTCATGTCCCTTTTGATTTCTAGGCTGCATTGGTAACAATATTCGGAAGCCCCTCAATGTCATGCTTTCGTGTGTCTACAGTACCTGATGTTTTTTATTGTAACTCAGAGATTCTGACTCTCAATCATTGAGTCCATCTAGTTGTGTACACGTCCAGATTCAATAGAGCATCAGTGGTTGTGATATTGCATTCCACGAGAATTCCATTGTTCCTATGTACCAAATCTTTAGGATACTATTTGTATTCAACCTCCCATTGAGGTTACCATTATGTACTTCCAGTTGTATGTATTGATCAGCTCCCAATATTTTGAGATTTGATCCCCATTTGTATATTGAGTCATTGATACTGGCATGGATATGCATGCCTCATCCATATATATGTGTGAGATTATATGTACCTCATCCATTTTTGAGAAGTAATACAAACAAAAATACACTATAGTTCAAATGAGGAAACTTTGACTCTTCCACAAATGCCTCTAGTTTCTCCACCATTGTCACCATTTCTCCCTTGATCCTATAATGTCTATCGGCCATACGATGAGCTCCTGCCCTCACACGGTAGGGAGGAATCTGTTAACACTAAAAAATGTTCACATAGCTCTCAATGGTCCAAACCATAATTATACATCATCATCCCACCATTATTTCCTCCATTTTGACCTTCACAATTACAATTCCACAAAAAATGGTCCAAAACATTATTATTCCTTCCCTCATAAATACATGGAATTTGAGCATTTATTGTGACATAACCCCACTCTCTCCAAAAAGGACCAAAAAAACATAAAATGAGAATGGGTCAAAAACCATGGAAAAATACCATGCGTCATTACCATGGGTCAAAAAATATTGGATCGTCTTATAAATACATTGTGAAGGTCTCCCCAAAAACACTTTTTATCACATTTCTAAACTTTTTCACTTTTTGTTATCCATTTTCTGGAACCATTCCCATCACATCCTTTAGCCACACTATCCCATGTTGTACGTAGAGTTCCCTCTGTGCAACCCTTAATCCCTTTCCCGATGACGACCCTTTGTCGGAGAACACACATAGCCCAAGATCATGGGAAGCCTATGGACCACTTCCTTAAACGGTTGCAGTGGTCCATTTCAAAAGGTATCTTTTTATTTTTGCATTATTTAGATTAAATATTATTGTTGTTGTTATTTCTTGTTACTGCAAGTCGAGCTTGAGATATCCCTCCCACCATGAACTCTACCCTTTGATCTTGCTGATCTAGGGTAGGTGCTTTTCCACGAAGAAGGGGAGAAATCCCCACTACATTTGTGAATGTCTTCTTCTTTTATCATCACTTGTTGATAACTGGATCTCAATTCAATCTTTGAAAACAATCTCAATCCCTTCATTTGATTAAAAAATCATCAATTATGGGAAATGGGTACTATTCTTGACTGTCACTTTATTTAGCTTCATGTAATCAATACATAGCCTTAAAGTTCCATCTTTATTTTTGACAAATAACACTAGTTCTCCCCAAGGAAAGACACTTGGTATGATATACTTATTGTCTAGTAATTCATGTAGCCGCAACTTTAACTCTACCAATTCTGGCACACTCATTCTATAAGGAGCTTTAGAAACTGATGCTACCCCAAGAACAAGATTTATTGTGAAAGCAATGTTCCTTTTGGTGATAGAACTAGTACTTCAACTGGAAACACGTATTTAAACTCTTGTAACATAGGGTAGTATTCTATCCTTGGACCTTTGTCCTCTAGTGAATCTAATTCATGGGATTCATATAGCTAGAAAAATTTCTTGCACAACTTCCTCAACTACAAAGATGAAATATTCCTTATTGAAACTTGCTTGGGAATCCCTTTCACCAAAATTGAACTTCCCTCTTCATCAATGCATTCAAGTAACTTTCCATAACATTCTACCTTGACATTATGCTTTTCCAACCAATCCATGCCAGTGAGAGCATCACAAGGCCCAAATGGTAGGACATTTAGATTTACTTTTGTGAGGAGCACATTCAACTCTATGGGAAAGTCCATCACCACTTCAATTATTCTTCTCTTTGTTCCAGTGGCTTATTGAGCTGGACAAGACTTATTATGATTCATTTTTCTAAGAGAACAAATTTCAACCACTTTTGGAGCAACATAACTATGAGTAGATCCTAGGTCAATCAAAACAAAAATGGATTGCTTAGCATTCTTACCTTCAAATTCTACCACTATTGATTGATGGTATACCTAATGGTTATCCAACACTGCATAAATTCAAGGAGTTTCTTTTCCATATCCTCGACTATAACTGCTCCTTCTAGGTTACACAGACTTCAAGAATTCTCTCTTCGATGCTAACAATCCCTAAGCACATGTTTTTCTCCACATCCTCAACACTGAAGTGGTCATTTTCTACTGCTAGTGCTGGCTCATTTCCTCTTTTCATCGACGGTCCTCGTTGAAAATTCCTTGATTGAATTCCAAATGGGGGTTTGAATCCACTTGTCCTTTGGTCAAACCTTTCTTTTGGATTTCCTTTAATTGGTTTGAATCCACTTGTTCTTTGGTCAAACCTTTCTTGGATTAGATCCAATATTATCTTTCTTTTGAATATATGTGAGGATTTGAAGGATGGAACATTAATTTGGTTCTTCTCTTCGTAATCTTTGATCAACCTCTAATTGAAACTTCTCATTCTATCAACCAAATTATGGGGATTGATATTCTCTCTTCTCCCATTAGATTATGTCTCAATGTTTTCCTCTTGAATATTCTCCAAAAAGACATCCTCATCATGCTCATAGGGTTCTTGGGAATCATTCATTTCCTCCATTTTATTTTGGAAACCTTTTCTCCTCCGCAGGATGCTCTATACTATAACTGCTCAAAGATTGTCAACTGTAAACACTGTGCATTATGGAAATAATTATTAGACACATTAGTAACACATGAAATGATATGCAATTACCATTCTCTAATAAAATTAGTCTCATGGGTGAATTTATAGGATTCCTAATTCATTGGTTCTTTTATCCCACTTACGCATTTATGGAAACTACCATTATTGGAAATTTTGTCAAATTAAAGTCATATGCACTTGTTGTGCATCTCTTATTTTCTTCCTGTAATTATGGATTTGTCCTAAGTGGCTCCAATGTTGCAACCGTTATATACGATACCACTCTGTCACATCCATGGTCACCTCTATGTCCTTTTTAGGTGAAAGGGAACCCATTCAAATGTTTATTGGTTGATTTTTATACTCTGATACTAACTATCATGATTTCTTCGACCAAACCGATCATTGGAGGGGACACTATGCAAGTTTGGATTCCAAATTTCACCAAATCTTCCACCTTCGACCTTACAAAACTTAAAATACATGTGTTGGACTAATTAGCACCTTTATTTCAGCTAATAAGTTCCTTAATTAACCTTACAAACAACCTCGGTCGTTAGTTTCCACTTTCTATAGTTATAAACAATCTCGACTACCAAATTCTATCATTTTGACTTTTCCTAGCCTTTCTGATTGTTTCGACATTAGAAATAAAAAATTGGAACCCAAAAATGGTTCTTAACGAACCTCCTTGACTTCCTGAATATGACTACTGTACTCTATACATCAGGGCCACCCAACGGGTCTCAAAAAATAACCTCTGACTTGTCTACTCTGACTACTACCTTCCGTATGTTGAGAATTGAAAGTCGAAACCACAAAATGGGTCCTCAATAGGACCACCTCGACTTACTAACTTTTTTTTCTTTTCTGTACTTTGGTTTTGGAACTTTTGATCTAGATGGAGATCTATGTCCACCCACCTATATGTTCTTTCATTTTTTTCACACATAAATCCGGATCAGTGGTATCAGAGCAATGCGCTCTTTGATTGTTTCTCGGCACATGTCCCCATTGAGATCCGGGTATAGAGAGTTTGTTCTCGAACTAGTTTCACTTGATCACTCTCGCCGTCCCAAATGGACTTCCATGGCGGAAGAAAAGAGAGACGACGAAGCATGAGATCCTATCAAATAATTGCTCGAGGAAGCCCTCGCATGATAGAGGAACGAGATGATGGATAATTTCTTCCAAATCCTTCTACAAATAGTGGCAGTGGCAAGTGCATCTTCAACAAGTAGCTGATTCGAAGATGCAACTCCCTTCAAGGTATAAGTTAACTTTGATATTCCTTTATTTGAAGGCTATATCGATGCAGATGCCCTAGATAATTGGTTGAATGTTCTATAAGGGTATTTATGTATCCAAAATTTCTCTGATAGGGAAAATATCACCTTTGATCTCCTTAAGGTAGTCCCCCATGTCCAAAATTGCTGGGGTACTTATTGGGAGAAAAACTCATCAGACGAGTCTGGGATGTTTGAGACAAAGCCCACTTGAGGCTCTTTCGTAGATGTCATCGAGGAACAGTAATACCTTGTGGGAAATTATGATGACCAGTACACCAAATGGACCATCTTGCGTCAAGAAAGGGACCAGACAGTGTCAAAGTACACCAAAAAATTTCATACCGTGTGCACAAATTTGGGTATCAAGGACTTTGAGTGGTACCTAATTCTAAAATATTGCAGTGGTCTACATCAGTACATCCAAACTGAGATGGAATTCCTCGAGAACTCTTCACTTATATCTGCCTATCAGTATGCTGTCAAAATCGAGGAGAAATTTTGACAAAAGAACAAGCAAGACTCTAGACCTACGAATCCACTGCAGAAGCAAGGAAAGGGAAACCTGTTGAATTTTAATGGTTATATCAGATCTTAAAACATTTAGCATCATAACAGCATAACCATAAGCCAAAAGATCACTAAAGTATAGACAAGCACAACCATACAAAAAGAACACAAAGATTTATCCTGGGAAAACCCTAAAGGGAAAAACCCAATAAAAGCTTCCTCAATATAGATGCCCCAAAAAGATAAAAGGTAAAACCCAAAATACTGATCCTCCTTCTTCTCTAGCCACATCTCTTTCTCTCTCTCTCTCATGCGCTACACAAGTGAGTGTGTGTGTTCCAAATGAGGAGAGCCACACCTCCATTTATATTCATCCATTTACTTTAATAATTAATTCCGACATGTAGGCTCGAGTTAATCATGTAGGATCGAGTTAAACATGTAGGCTCAAGTAAGCACAACTGGGGTTCTAATGACCCACCTTTACAATTTGAGGGGACTACCTCATGACTCTTATTAGTTCTTCTGATTAGCAGCATCGTGGTACAAAGTAATACAAGGGGTTCTCCTGTTAGGACCATCGGGGACCATAAAAAGTACATATAGAATATTCTTCGAAGTCACAATATTTCAACACTCCCCCTTAACGAGAAGGGTATTCTACAACATCAAAAACAAAAATAGTAGAAGAGAGATAGAGGACACCATCAACATCATTAGGGTAACACATCTATAAATCATTGGAATCTTTTCAACATCATGTAGTCTTCATCTTCAATCTTCAGTCCTCAGCAATATCAACACTTTGACTGCTTCGATCAGCAACAACTTTGACCGCTTTAATTAGCAACAACATCTTTAGCCCTTTGAAATTTTGACCAACAACAACATCTTCAGCTCTTTGACTTTTCGAGATCAACAACAACATCTTCATCTCTTTGACCTTTCGATCAGCAACATCATCATCAACAACTTGCAATCCACAACACAAAGACGAAAGTCTTCAGATCACTTTTGGACCTAAGTCCAGGGATGATGCAATCCTACCACATTCTCGACAACCGAAGTCACTGGATTGATTACGGGATAATCAGTCCCTATCACTTTAGGACTAGGTCCAAGGATGATGTAATCCTACCACATTCTCGGGGACCGAAGCCACCGGATTGATTATGGGATAATCAATCCCTATCACTTTAGGACCAGGTCCAAGGATGATGCAATCCTACCACACTCTCGGGGACCAAAGCCTCCAGATACCTTTCTGAACCAAAGTTCAAGGATGATGCAATCCTTCCACACTCTCGGGTACCGAAGCCTCCGGATACCTTTCTGAACCGAAGTTCAAGGATGATGCAATCTTGCCACACTCTCCGGGACCAAAGCCTCCGGATATCTTTCTAAACCGAAGTTCAAGGATGATGCAATCCCACTACATTCTCGAGGACCAAAGTCACCAGATCTATTATTGACAGATGTCCCAAGATGATACAATCCCTCTTCATTCTCAAGGACCAAGGTCACCAGATCACTTTAGGGAAAGTGCCCAGGGATGATACAATCCCACTGCAACATCACTACTCCTCCTTTCGAGGAAGGTCTTTCCGAACAACACCAAGCTTGTCTCAAAAGTTTTTGAACTTTACTTGGGACAAAGGATTTGTCAGCACATCATTTTCTAAACCATCATCATCTACATCTTTAGTATGTGAATACTAAATGATCACCATCTGTATCTCTAGTATGTGAATACTGAAAGCATCATCATCTCTATATTCAGTATAGAAATACTAAATCACCATCATCTACATCTACAGTATGTAAATACTGAAACATCATCATCTACTTCTTATATAGTATGTAGAAATACCAGATTTCTATGTGTTACGACAGAACACAGGGTTCTCTGTCATCACAACTCTGGTTATCACATATAATCATTGTAGTATCCATCTTCAGGTCAAAGAGACTTGATATCAGCTTCGAAGCCATATGGCTTCACAACTTAGCAGAGTAATCTGCTATGTATTCTTCTTTAGTCGTGCTAAGAGAAACACTGGACTGTTTCTTGCTAAACCATGAACTCATAGCAGACCCCAAACAAAAGCATCTACCTAATGTGCTCTTCCCGTCTGAGATACTTCCAGCCCAATCTGCATCTATATAGCCATACAATCTATAGTCATGGTTTCCATCATAGTATAGACCTATGTCTATAGTCCCTTTCAAATATCTCATCACATGTTTTGCGGCTATTAGGTGAACCTGTTTAGGTTGAACTAGATATTGACTCAAGGTGTTCACAACAAAAAAAATGTCTGGTCTGGAATTTGTTAAGTACATCAATGACCCAATAATTTGTCTGTATTGAGTCACATCCACTAACTTTGATGAGTCATCAGCTAATAACTTCAGGTTGGAATCCATGGGTGTGGCCATGGCTTTTCATTCAAACATATCAAACATTTTCAAAACTTGCACTGCATACTTTCCCTAATTGAGAAATATTCCTTCATACTTCCAGACCTAGGAAATAAAGTATTAGACCAAGGTCTAAATTCTTCAGTGAACTTCTTCTTGCATTCTACAATCTATTTCTCATTCCCTGTCAGAAATAGATCATCCACATATAGTAATAGTATGATAGTTTCATCTTCTACAACCTTGTAGTAAAGGTTAGGATCGACTTTACTCTTGGAAAATCCCATGCTCGTTAGGAAACTATCTATTCTTCCATACCAAGCTCTGGGAGCTTGCTTCAGGCCATAGAGGGCCTTCTTCAACTTGCATATGTGAGTCCATCTGTCTTCAACTTCAAATCCTCTTGAATATTCGGTGTAAAACTCTTCCTCAATCACACCATTAAGGAAGACTTGTCTTTACTTCATCGTGGAAGAAACTACCATGATAGTTTTGAATGAAGTGTACCTTGCTTCCTGGAGTAAGTGTCTCTTCAGAATTAATTCCCTCTTTCTAATAGAAACCTCTAGCCACAAGTCTTTCCTTACTTCTATCAGCAACATATTTTATCTTGCAAATCCATTTGGAAGATACCACATTCTTGCTTTCTGGTTTGAGTACTATATCCAAAACATGATTCTAGTATTCCTTCATCATAACATCTTCTATGAGTTCATCTTTTTAGGTCATCAACATATCCTAGTCTTTTGCATTCAACCTTGAAGGTTGGAACCCACTTTACTCTTGGTAATGTCTCGATCCATCAGGAAGCTATCCATCATGTCGTATTATGTTGAACTTAGATATCTTCTGTAGTCACTCCCCCTGAAGTGGAGTATCATCTTCCCTCTTCGTTCTGTACAGGTGGTTCTATTCTTGATATATACTTCTAGTGGGTTTGGTCAATAGAGTATGTCATGTCATATTCTATTCTTTCTGAGGTAAACCACGAACCTTGCTTTGTACACTTGTTCTGGTAGATCCATATGGAAGATACTACAGACTTCCCTTCAGGTCTTGAAACCATGTTGTAAACATCATTCCCCATGATCGACTGTTACTCTTTGATCATAATTTGGTTTGGAAGTCTCACCATTATTTTCTTCATCTTGAGTTATCTCTCGTACTCATGGTGGTCTTCATCCTTTGAGGTGGATCTACCATTCTCTGAAGCTCTTTCTTCCGTCACGATGTCTCTGACCTTGGAAGCTTCAGATTTATTAGAGTGAATCTTGAAATGTCATCACTTGTTCTTTGGAACAAGTCTCATCCTTCTTTTCTTGTAGGGGGTTGTACAGGACCTTTCCTACAATTCAAATGCACTAGTAGCATGGTTAGAACCATTTCATAGAGCATATACATAACGACAAATTCTTATGCATCATGCAACGTTTTAGCCAATACAACATTCATCCATATCTCCCGGAAACTTTCTAGATGACATCATTGATATTGTGTGCTAATCCAATATGTCAACAAGGAGGTTTCATTCTAGATAAGTAGCAATGGAGAGGTGTATAGCACCATGAGCTACTTACTCATCACATGCATACTGTTATTAATGCAAACATTCTATCATGCATAACACATCAACTGAATACAAAACAATATCATCAAATGACAATTGAATACTTATATTTTATTTGTTTTGTGGGTAGACTCCTTCTTGATCATTCTACTTAATCATTTTCTTCATTCATGAAATCATCATTTCTTATCCAAATGATAAGATGGATAAGAGGTTCTTCAAGAATTGAGTTCTCCATATTCCTCATCGCTTGAGGGATCTTCTTTGAATGGTGAGAGCTTGATCTTCAATTGCTCCCATCTTCTTCTTCTCTTCTTATGAGTCGAGCTTCTTCTTCTTCCCAGAGTCAGCTGAAAGCAATCACTTCCTTTTGGTACACATTCCTCGCATGAATGAATCCCATGATCCTGGGAGGCCATTCAAGGTGGCTATCACCACTTCTGCATTCTTCACTTCTTCCTTTACCTCTTCAATTTGTTTCTTAAGGTCATCTTCCGATGTATGTTATTTCCTTCAAATAGCTTGGTCAAGGAATCAAACATCTTTTTTGGTGTCTTTAGGGAAGACACTTGTGGTACAAGTTGATTCGTGACTGAATCAGCATTGATCTTCTTGGCCTTGACCAAGTTCTTCTGGTGTAAGGCTTTGAGCCTCATCTCCCTCTGGAACTGGAACCTCTCTACTCATGTAGGTGTCCAATTCATTTTATTCAGAGAGATCAAATACTTCCATGCTTGGAAGTTTTCAACCAAGCTTATCATCAAGATGATGAGAACCTCAAATGGAAATAGCAAAAGATTAGATCTTACCGATTTGAGGTGTCCATCCTGGTTCCAGAGCTGGCTGATCTAGGGTTTGTCAAAGAAATCCTGATTTTCAAAACTTGGAATCTTTCAGATCTGATTGGATAGAAATATAGATCTCTTCAATTTGAGCTGTCCAATGTACTCCTTTTCTGAAAACAATGGAGGGAAGCTCCTGGAACAGGAAGCCTTAGTTTTCCAATTTCTCCTGTAGAAATTCCTGATACTGTTTCTATGCTATCTTTGAAATTACTATTCCTATATGTTGGAAAAACCTCACTAAGGTAACCTCACATGTCCCTGTTCCAACTCCACAGGTTTCACCAATTGGGACTTATGATCATTTTCCCAAGGTGACCTGTTACAGGACTGTTTAGAACATCAAAGTTGTAAAAAATTCCACGTGTCACTATTTCATCTTCTGAGTTTGAAACTCATACCATAGAAAGTACATTCCATTCCCTTTCTGTAACATCTTCCAAAATTTCATTTGTACCTTTGTAGCCCAAGATATAGCAATTCTCCCCAGGTGTCCTATTTAGGGATGAATCCTAGAAGAGGCCAGAACCCTAACTTGGAGGGATCATATCTCCCAGAATATTTAGCATCTGAGGTTGAATTTCGGAAACAGTGTACATCAGGATTTTATCTTCAACCTATGCAATTTTTAGTTCCTGAGACTTCACCAATCCCTAGATATAGCGAATGTACCAAAACTTATCATTTTTAGTATTTATCCGTTTTTCCAGCTCGAGGTCAAACTAGGGTTTGACTTTTTCGGAGTTTCACTCAACCAAAAATATTGATCCAAGTCTCTAAAATTCGATTTTGATGAGGAGAGAAATCTTATGCCAGGCTCACTCAAAAATTCCTCTTCTGTAAGAAACCCTAATTTCTCGCACCAAAAACTGAAAATGCTCGGAATCGAATTTCGCTTCGAAAAAAAGATGCGCCCTTCAATGGAGAGTCAGCCTAGCCTTATTTTGCTGATAGATTGTGGAGAGAGACCCAAAAAGTAAGAAGCCCTAGCTTCTGTAGCTGCACAATATCTTCTTTCAGGGTGGCTCTGATACCATGTTGAATTTTAATGGTTATATCAGATATTAAAACATTTAGCATCATAACAGCATAACCATAAGCCAAAAGATCACTGAAAGACAGACAAGCACAACCATACAAAAAGAACACAAAGATTTATCCTGGGAAAACCCTAAAGGGAAAAACCCAGCAAAAGCTTCATCAATATAGATTCCCCAAAAAGATAAAAGGTAAAACCCAAAAGACTGATCCTCCTTCTTCTCCAGCCACATCTCTTTCTCTCTCTCTCTCTCATGCGCTACACAAGTGAGTGTGTGTGTACCAAATGAGGAGTGCCACACCTCTATTTATATTCATCTGTTCACTTTAATAATTAATTTTGACATGTAGGATTGAGTTAATCATGTAGGCTCGAGTTAAACATGTAGGCTCAAGTAACCACAACTGGGGTGCTAATGACCCACCTTTAAAATTTGAGGGGACTACCTCATGACTCTTATTAGTTCTTCCTATTAGAAGCATCGGGGTACAAAGTAATACAAGTGGTTCTCCTAGCAAGACCATTGAGGACCAAAAAAAGTACATATAAAATATTCTTTGAAGTTACAATATTTCAACAAAACCATGGCCCACAGAACACAAGAAAAGGAAATGACAACCAGTCCCCGCCACAAGAAAAGAAGGGGGATGGAAAGACAAAGAAGGACACCAAGAAGTGGTGTGAATTTCATAAAATCTCTTGGCACAACACTGATGAATGTTGCTCAAAGCAGTCACTGGTGTCCAAGATCAAATCTTTAGATACATATCTCGATTTCGATTTCGAACCCAATGCCATAGCCGCAGACAATGGGAAGCAGATCATTGATGCAGACCCCACTGCCACTATTGCTACAACATAGATTCAACTAGAGGAGCCTAAAGAGTCACAAGCAGAGGAGCACCTCTTCCACTCGTAGATGTGGGTGAAGAGAAACCCACTACATTTTGTTGTTGATAGTGGCAGCCAAAAGAACCTGATCTCAGCAGAAATCATCAAGAGATTGCATCTTTCGACAACACCACACCCGCAACCCTACAACATTAGTTGGATAATCCAAGGACAAGGTATCCGTATTACTCAACAATTCCTCCTACCATATGGAATCAATCCTTTCAAAGATGAGGTTCTATGTGATGTGGCCCCACTTGAAGTCTATGATGTTCTTTTAGGACGACCATATATGTGGAAGCGTCATGTTGTATATGAGTCACGGCCTCGCAATGTCATTGTTACTTTGGGAGAAAAACTCTATCAAATACTTGAAATAGTTTCAACTAACATAGTGTCGCAAGGTAGGAAGATAAGCTACCACATCAGAAAATTATTTCTCTTCACAATTGTATCTGAAGGATAACGTCAGATTACCTCCATACCCGCAGCACAGGGTATCTCTGCTCATCGGACACAAGAAGAAAACAAAGTCATTTTTTCCTCATCCATCCAAGTACCTCTACATTGAAAGGCCACACATTCAAGGTGTTCCTCCAAAAACAAATCATCCACACAACAATTATGACTCTCTCCGGATGCCAAAGAAAAGCAACCTCTTCACTTCAGCAAATGTCGTACTGGGAGATCAACTCAGCACACAGTTCAAGATATGATATGGGATTTGATGCAATGGATGCCATTTCTTCATAAGGAGGGAGAATTGATCATAGATAGAGATCGATGGCCACGTCCCACCTATTCCACTGGCTCAAAACATTTGTCCATTATGGCAGTTTCCTAGTTATTTTTCTACATTTTTTCGGGTCCCAAACGTCTAGGAGCCGTTTTGAGGCCCTAAACAACGTTTTTTTGGAATCCAATGGTAAAAAAAAATGATTCTATTTCAGAATCAATATTTTTCATTAATTGATGAAAATATTGGATAGATATTTCCAACGAGCTATCGAGCACCAAAATTGAAGATCGTATGCAAAAGTTATGACCCTGGGAAGTTGTCTGTTTAACTTACCACCTTGGGGCTGCAAAATTTATGACGGTTCATATTCTAGGGTTATGTTTAGGACTTTTAGGGTTCTCTCTCTCATTCTTACTATAAATAGGACCATTTGGCCTCATTTTGTATTCATCTTTTCATGGATGAGCATAGAAGTCACATCTCTTCTCAGAGATAGCCACTGCCATTCTAGCTATTGTATTACACTCTGTTCTATTTCCGCCATTTAATAGAATATGTGTTTACTGTATCTTTGTTATCTTTGAAAAATGTCTGTCATTATGATTATGTATTTGTTCTTTCATTTTATTCACACATAAATCCAGATCAACTTTGGAATTGGCACCAGTACAATAACACCTTCACACTTTCTTATGTTGATTCCTACGTTGGCACATTGACACATTGGTAGACAACATTCTATTTAACACTTAGCCAAATTTTGTTTCCAGCCATAGACTTTGGACCTCCTATTTTGGCCATGGAAACTATGCATAATTATTCTGATTTGGAAACTAAGCACTTCGTCGATTCAAGCACACATCTCAGGTACAAATATCATATTGCTTCTGTAAGAATTTTTCATGTGTAATTTAAACTTTTATAGTAGACCATGTTATTGAACTACAAGCACGATTTATTCCTAAGCTAGCATATTCATCACATGCATAACAACAATAAAATATTGCACAACAATAACTCATTTCCAGACTGTGAACATGCATTCTATTGAATAAGCCAATCTTCCATTTCATTCAATTCAATGTAAACAAACATTCATCCATCACATAGAAATTTTGAGCATTCATAGATAACGTAGCAGTTAGATTTTCAATTGAAATCTCCCAAGCAACTGGATGTGTGAGGTCAATGTTCCACCCAATTGTAGATCTCTTTCTAGCCTATATTATTTTCGTTGAGAGACCACCCTTGAGTTGTGCTATGTTATCCACTAAGGAGTACCACATAGGCTCATTGACAACAAGGGATACACACACTTAGGCTAAGCTAGTGCACAACTGGGTTTATTATGCCAACAAAAAGATAACGAGAGGTATTGTTAAACCAATGAGCTCAACCACATAGCTATAGGATTTTCTACCAGATTCATCCATCCTTGCAACTGGCCACATGCCTACCACACGCGACTCAAGGAAGTCCCCCTTCTCTGCTACACAGTCCCTCGAGCACCCTTCCCCTCCATAACTCTTCAGGGTGTATACAATGTCCAATCTGCTAAACCAAAAAATATTTCATGCCTTCATCTGTTTTCACAATCCAGATGGATTCCTAGTGTTCTCCTATTTTCAGACTCAACTTCCCCTCAGGATGAAAATTCCACCATGGTCGTTGATGGGAATTTAAAATGCACGACCAATTCAATGATGGTTCTTCCACACGGGCTTGGGATGACAGAAATGTATCGCATCATTCCAATTGGGTCACCTCTCTCCACACTCGGTTCAGGGATGACCGATAAAAAAACACATTCCTCTACTTGCTGCATAATTTCATAATTAACACTAATCACACTTCACACACCCCTTTCCCTATGGCTTCCCCACTCTGGGTTCAATATCCATGGAATCCATTTCCATGAGGTAATTGAATTCTATGTCAAGCAACTCAGCCCATACCTGGCCATACCATTCCTGAACTCATCCCCATGCTCCATTAAATGCATGAGATGATCTCTCAACCACTTCCTTACATCAAATTAAAGAGTGCCAAGGATGCCTTCTTGGGTCCTCAAGATGACACTTGGCAATAGGGGTTGACTCTCCCACACCTCCTCACCTCTCCCTAGTGGATAACACACAACCCCATGATTTTGTTGTTTCCTCCATACCCATCCTTGGGTTTTTTATTTACATTATAAATATTTTCATGGTTTTACATTGTACATGGATTACTAGTACATGGTCTACAATACATAATACTTGCCTCTATAATATTAGGCTTTCATTAACGGGTCCTTAGCCTTGAGCTCCATGCTAGGAATCATACATTACATATACATAATTACACATCAAGCCAATATATACACCAAGGTCAAAATGAAAATGTTACAGTTACATGTATACACACTTGACACCATCACATCCACCCTTGATTAGTATACAAACTTACTGTTAGTATGGAAATTGTAATGCATTCATTTCCAGTACTCATTAGACTAACATATAAGATCTATTTACATATTAAACGAATACTTGGCATACTTTGCGAATTTGTGGCATATACCAACCATCCACATGATGTTATCCATTCACTTCTTAGGTGGAGTATATGTATAAATAGTTGACCCTTGACATGCGCGTCCATGTTCACTTACACTATTAGAGATGCACATTGATTGGTAATTACACTAGTTGGTAAGTATATAGCAACTTAACATACGTTCTTTACTCATAGGAACTATGAACCGTTATCAAAGAATTAAATGGATAAATAATAGAACATAAAGAAATGCATACAAAAGTGTTTACTTGTGCATCCATTTAGAGTGAACTTCTTTTAAAAATAATACAGACCAACGTAAATGGACCTGTTATTTTAAGTTATTGTTTGCACATGAAACGATTTCAATTAATTGTAATGTATTTTCGATATTATACCATCCAAAAAATAATTCTCTTCATTAAATAGATGGATGATGTTTCATTTTTGTGTTAACTCAATAAGAACTAAGAATAAGATACAGGGAATAAGAGAAGAGGTTATGCCTTCTTTTTTTAAACATATATATAAATATTCAAATAATCCATAAACCCCATCCAAGGATAGGACATAATGTTCACTAAAAATCATAAAAAACCATAAATATATATATGAATGAAGAATTTATTTTTCCAGTTATCGATTAGTACTAAACAGATATAACCAAAATAAGAGAGATATTTGAATCTCAAAAGGAAAAATAATATTCCCTTAAAGATACTTTGAATAGTAAGATCACCTGTCTACTGTGTTAATCAAAGTATTCCTACAACAAATTGGAGACATACGAAGAGAAAAAAGTTTAAAGCATATTTCAAAGCCCCCAAATCTTTTAATCAACCCACAACCATGATTATTATTTTTAAAAATGGTCAGCTTGCAAATATACATCTCTATTTCTAAATAGAATGAACATATGCATGGATATAGGTTACAATCAACATATACATGGATTAAACTACATTTTCAAAATCACGGAATTAGCTTGACTAAAATAACTTGCACATGTACATGTATAATCTATGAACAAATCCATAATGGTTCACCAATAAGGATCACAATCTTTGGAGTCATCTTTTAGACAGAATTGGAAACAAAACATCATTCATCTTTTCTAAAACTAATGGCATGCATATATCTTTTATAATGAATTAGCCACTTTATAAAATAACATGACCCGATTATACACAACTCTTAAAATCCTCGTGAATCAACATACACACATGCATTTTATAATCAATAGCAATAACCATAGAAACAAATTTGCACCTAACATAATTAATACATGAATCATACCAGAATTTTTTGACAAGCAATGCAAATCTTTACAGATTAAATCTCCTTTTTCCTTTGAATCACAGGCATATCTATATCCAAATATGAAAATACTTTTGATAATTTCCCTTTACCTCATAATAAGCAAAAAAATTGTTGAGCCCTCAGGTACAAGCTCTCCTAGTTCCATATCCATAGGAGAGGTGCTTTATTGATTCAAAGAAACAACCTTCTTTGAACCATACTTTGATACTTGATGTAAAGCCCCTCTCGGGAACCCAACTAAAAATCACTATCTAACACATGGAATGTAAATTTGTCTCACACCATTCTTCATATCTGAATAAAAATTGTATCATTGAATTACTAACAACAATAATTCCCTTGCAAAATTGCAAAAAAATTTAACAAATAAATGAAAATAACCTATTTTTCGAAGGTCGATCTAGCTATGGTGCAGTTGTTGAAGTCCACATAGCTCCAAGTCCAATAATTTCTTGTTGAAAACCCAACTAACTCCCCAATTAACCACTCTACCACACTAGAAGTACTCTTCTTCCTTCTAGTCCCCCGAGTTGTAAGGGGGCGTAGGGAACAAAGCACTAACCCCAAGGAGTGCAAGCCTAGATTTAAATATCAAAATCTCTTAAGAACTCACCTTTCTAAAATTAACATCGTCACACTAGTTCATAATTTTTCGATTATGAACTCCATACAACAATAAGGTGCAGAAGGTTTCCTTTCCCCTTCATGCTCTCTTCCTTATATAAGAAATTTCTTTGCGACACTTGTCAATAGTCTTCATGCTAAAACAATTTCTTTTCTTTTGCAAAAATAAACTGGATGCAAAATCCTATATGCTAATTCAAATGCATACATTTCCAATTCACTTGATTTCCAAGGTACCACTTATATGTGTCCTTCAAACAATAATTAGTGTTCCTTTCTTTTCTAGTTGACTTGATTACCAAGGCGCCACTTCTATGTGTCCTTCAAACAATCATCATTGTTCCTTTATTTTCCAATTCACTTGATTGCCAAGGTGTCACTTCTATGTGTCCTTCAAACGATCATTATTGTGAATCCTTTCTTTATGTGGGGAGAGTGATATAAAGATTTAGGAGTCATTACTTCAAATCATTCTTCTACATCCTATGTGATACTAATGGAGGTTGAGGAATAAGTTTGTTCTTATTGCACGCCCCTCATCTTCCTTGTATGTGACCAAATCGTTGGCATACCCATACAACACACGCCACCCAAGAAAATATGATAGGGCTTTCAACTTGTGCATGGGTTGCTAGTGAGAGTCAGCAGTCAGTCGGTCTGCCCTCAATTTTGTTTTCTATTCTCTATGACCCCCTTACTTACACTTGAGAGACATTTACCAAATCATTATACCTGTGAATTCACACTCAACGCATGCATCAGTAGCGTTGCACAATATAATAACTTATCAATATTTATCCACTTTTGACAATAATCTTAATCATATTTTTCATGGACTTTATTCAAAGTCAAATTGATTCAGATTTATGAATTCCTCATCATAAGATAAAATTTATTCATAATTCATTCTATCCATTTATTGAAATTCAAAATCAATATTTATTCACATCTATGGAATAATAAAATAATTCAGACAAAAAAAATAATATCTATGGAATAATAAAAGCATTCATTTTCATTTATCCAACTGGGCCACTTTCAAATATGTACCCTCAATAGATCTAAAGTCAAAGTTAGTCAAAGGAGGGCATTACAAAGACTACAAAACGTGTTGGCACATAGTTTTCTATGACTGGGAGTTTCAACAATGACAAGAGGTTTAACCAAGTTTAAAATTGAGAAGTTTCATGGAAAGAATTTCACCCTATGGAAGATGAACATTGATGATTTGCTAGTTCAAAACGACCAAGCCCTAGCCTTGAAAGGGGTTGCAAAAAAATGAACAACATCATAGATGAGGAGTGGATAAAGTTGGCTTGGAAGGTGATTTATACAATTCATATTTCCTTATCAGAATTTGTTTGTCCAATTGTATTGAAGAAAAGACCATGGAATCCCTTTGAGAGAAACTTGGGAATCTGTATAAGGCTAAATCGACAACAAATATGGTTTTCTTGGAAAAAACCTTTATCATCTGAGGAGGAAGGAGGGTTCAACTATAGTAGATCATTTGAATGAGCTTAATACCCTTACTAATAAACTGGTCTTCGTTGGTGTAAAGGTGGAGGATGATGACAAATAAATAATTTTACTCTATTCACTCTTGGAAACATGTGAACATTTAATGTTGACAATCATCAACTCATCATCAATAACTTTGAAATTTGATGATGTGGTAATTTCTTTGTTGGGAGAATAGTTGAGAAAAATTTGTCTCTAGAACCCTCTACTAAGGAATCCATATCCATCAAAGGTCGATTTAAATAAGTATTATAGAGTTATTTTCCACGCTTTATACATCATGCTTTGATGGCCTATCTCTGTCCCTATGCAGACTCTTTTTACCCCATTTTCTCACCATTACCCTGATGCTCCAGTGGAACCCTTAAAAATACATATTTTTATATATACGTCGGTCACAAGTATACAACCCGCGTATACTCAACTTGCACCACTGTCACCCATGTACATCGGGAATTATGCTAAAAAAATAAAAATATTTGGATTTTTCCCCATCAAGTAATGAATGACTTGATCCTTGGCCTTCCATATTCTAGGAAACGCTCTGATTCGACCCTTCACTTCCCATTGAAGGGCTATATATTGAGCTACTATGAAGCATTAGAGGAGGAGAACTTTGGAGAGCAGGGATATTATAGTGAAATTGTGCCCCATTCTTATATGCTTGAGTATTCATCTCTTTGTCGAGCTTGAGGCAGTCATTGGTACTATTTCCTAAGCTTGCCTTTATCTTTGTGAGCTTTCCTTTGTATGGAGGACTGAAGTGGGGGAGGCCCAGGGGAGGGACTCGGTTTCTCAATTTCGATGAGGTGCTGACAGAGTTTGTCATTTGTATCTCTATTCATATTAATAGAAATATCCATTTCTCGTCCATTACATGTGCAATTATGTATATTTGTATCCATGGATGTAATTACTTTGTTCACATGTTTTAATTGAATATGATAGATTAGACTCTAACACTTTACATATATCATGCTTGTATATCTTGTTATTGTTGAGGATAATATGTAGGTACAAGTTTGATTGAAATCTCAAAATGTATCTATGTCAAACGTCTAGAATAAGGTACACTTCTTGTCCATTAGTGTTAGTTTCATTCATATATTTAGCATGCTATGAAATGGGTTTATTTCTGCTGTCATCCTATCTGTTGTGGTCCACCCCAAGCCATAGGAACTTTTCTCTGTAACAAGAAGCGTTCAAAAAGGTATATCATAGTCCAAATCTAATTCTAGAGGATGCAATATAAAAGGGAACTTCTAGAGATGTGGAAACCAGGGCACTCGAGGAAGGACTGTTAGAATCTAAAGAAGGAAAAGAAGGATAAAAATCCAAATAAAAAATCAGTCAAGGATAGTGTAATAGATTCAGAAGAGATAGAAACATGTGAGGATTTTTTCCTTATTAACAATAGATCTCTCTTATGTGCTTGGTTTTGGAATTAGGTGCATATTTTGACGTGTCTCAACATAGAGATTGGTTTGTCAAATATTAATCCTATAGTGGTGGGATATTCTACTTTGGCAATGATCATCCTTTATAAATTTTGGGAAGAGGGGATATTAGTATCCAGATGGATGATGGGAAATAAAGTTTTGATATGTACGACATGTATCGAATCTACGAAACAATTTACTCTTAATCAAAATGATTGATAAATTCAGTTATTCTAATATATTTGGTGATAACCATTGCAAAATTACCAAATGGTCATTAGTGGTAGAAAAAGGAGAATATTACGAGACCCTATATTGTTTATGTAGTGATACAATCACAAATCATGCGACAACAACAAAATCAAGTATTTTTTTGGAGTAGTATTGATGTGGCATCAACAACTTCAACATATGAGTAAAAAAGGTTTAAAAATTATGCATGACTGAGATATGCTTTCTGGGATTAAGTCTTGTAATTTAGACTCATGTCAGAACTATATTTTTGGTAAATAGAAGAGAATTTGGTTTACTACAAGGTATGGTACAAGTTTTGATGTTTTCAACATATTCATTTTTTTTATTTGGACCAATCCCACTTTGTTTATTAATGGTGCTAGACAATTTTTAAGTTTTATTGATGATTATTCTAGAAGAGTGTGGGTGTATGTTTGGAAAAATAAGTCAAATTACTTTGAGAAATTTAAATAGTTCAAAGAATTTGTAGAGAAATTTTTTTGAAAGTTTATTTTATGGCTCAATTTAGATAGCTGTCGAGGAGAATATTGCTCAAGGATTTTGATAAAGTTTGTACAGAGCTAGGAATTAAGCACCAAAGGATAATTGTTCGACATAATCCAAAACAAGATGGTTTGGTTGAGCAGATGAAACACACAACCATGGAAAGTGCAAGAAGCATGCTCAACACATCTAGGTTGGATAATGGATTTTGTCCTAATGATATTAATACAACTACTTATCTGATTAACATATCACCTAGAATTGAGTTGAATGGACATATTCCAAAGGAGGTTTGGTGTGACAAGCCAATTAATTATTCTCATTTGCATATCTTTGGTTTTAATCCATTTTACTATGCGCCTAAGGAAAAGAGGTCCAAGCTTGATCCAAAGTCAAGGAAATGTGTTTTCTCAATTATGATAATATAGTAAAAGGGAATAGACTGTGGGATTATACTAACTATAAGGTAATGATTCTTCAAAATGTTATTTATAATGAAAATCCATGCAACAAAAGGAGGTACAACAACCACCCAAGATTGTACTTGTTGAAGTAGAAATGAGTGAATATGAAAACAAAAATGAAGCTTTTGATCAACATGAATAACAAACAGTTTAGCAGACATAAATTAGAATATATACATGTCCCAGGAGATGTCATGAAAGGTATTCTCTTTATTTTCAATCTTCTTTTTATTTATAAATTGATGATGATGAACCCAATTCAATTTAGGAAGCTAGAGAATCTGAGAATACAGATAAATGGAGGAAAGCCATTGATTAAGAAATGAAAGTACTACAAAATAATGAAGCATGGGAACTTGTGGATATCCCAAGAGGAATAAAGGTTGTTGCAAATGAGTGGGTGCATAAAGTAAATAAGAACATTGATGGGTTGTTGGAATGTTATAAAGCTCGCTTGGTGGAAAAATGTTATATACATAAGTTAGGTGTAAATTTTAATGAAATATTATCTACAGTTGTGAAGCTAAATACTGTAAGAGTTTTACTTGCACTTGCAACAACACAAGATTTAGAATTAGAAAAAGTGGATGTAAAAGCTTCTTTTGTGCATGGTGATCTTGAGGAAGACGTTTATATCTATCGATCAGAGGGATATAAATAAAGAGGAAAAAATCAATTCGTTTGTAGACTCAAGAAATATCTATACGGATTGAAACTGGTTCCAAGAATGTGGTACATAAAATTTGACATATTCATGAAGAGCCAAGGTTTCAGTAGAAGTGAAGCTAACCATTGTGAATATTATAAGAGGTTTTCTTATGGTAGTTTTCTTATCTTGCTATTGTATGTTCATGAAATGTTGGTTGCAGGGACCAACATGAATAAAACCATTGATATTAAGGCTCAGTTGGATAGGACATTTGAAATGAATGATTTAGGAGAAACAATCAAATTCTAAAGATGAATATACACAACGACAAAACATATAGGGATATTTGGTGAAGTAAAAAGTAATATAAATAAAAGATTTTGCAGTGCTTCAATATGTAGAATGAAAAACTTATTAGCACCCCACTTCATGTAGACTTGAAGTTATCTTCCAAACATTGTCCTAGCACAGAAGTAGGGGTGAAAACGCGAAGTTGGGTAACACTTCTGTGAGAATCGGGTGTCCAAACAACATAGCGAATGTTATTCGGCCAAATAACTATATTTATTCAGCCAAATAATGAATTTATTCGACCGAATAATTATCATTATTCGGCCGAATAACTAATTCTTGATTCGGTTGAATAACGTTAACGGTGAACCGTTTAATTTGACAGAACACATAGCCGGCCGTCATTTTTTATCGTCGTTTTAATACTTGTTCGGCTAAATAATTATTCGACCGAACAATTATTCGGCCAAACAATTATGCGGCTGAATTCGGCCGAATAACTAATTCTTGATTCGGCTGAATAACGTTAACGGTGAACCGTTTAATTTGACAGAACGCATAGCCGGCCGGCATTTTTTACCGTCGTTTTAATACTTGTTCGGTAAATAATTATTCGGCCGAACAATTATTCGGCCAAACAATTATGCAGCTGAATAGTTGTTTAGCCGAATAATTATTCGGCTGAATAATGGTTCGGCTGAACAACTATTCGGACGCATAATTTTTCGGCCGAATAATTATTTCGCATAAAAGGAAAGCTTCGGCTCCATTTTCATTGTTTTCGCCTGCAGTCATTTGTCTTCATCTTGTCGTGTTTCTCCTGTCATCCAATTTGTTTGTGGTTGTCTGTCATCCCTATCCACGTCACCGGTCCTCCTAACGTGGACATACTAGTTTCCTGTCGGCATGGAGGTCTGTTCGTGGAGGTCGCTTCGTGATGATCTATTCACCGTGGAGGTCTGTTCGGCATGGAGGTCTGTTCGTGGTGGTGTTTGTGGTATTTTCTTGGAGGGTCTGTTCATGGTCTAGTCTTGCTGTGCTCCCCTATGTCAGGTAAATTTTTATGAAATTTCTTTTATAATTTGAAACTTTTAATATGTGATTTATCTCTTGTTGTAGTCAATGGCATTCGTTTTTTGTCATAGTATTGCAGAGTTAAAGTTTGCATATGTTAATTGGTATTGTATAAATCTTATAATTTTAATTTTAATTAATATCTATATGTCTATGAACTTTGTCCATGTTAACAGAGTAGATGAACTCTGTCCAAATGGACAGAGTTCATCTACTCTGTCCAAATGGATAGAGTCCATTTGGATAAATTTTTGTTAATTTTAATTATAAATTCTATGTTTTTAGAATTTGATATAATCTATTTTAATTAGAATGAAATATTTTTAACTTAAATTATAGGTAATAATTTAAATAAAATGAAAGGAGTTGATGAACTCTGTCCATTTGGACAGAGTTGATCAACACTCGGATGGACAGTTCATGAACTCTGTCCAGATGGACAGAGTTGAAGAACTCTGTCCAAATGGACAGAGTTCATCAACTCTGTCCACATGTGAATAGAGTAAATCAAATTTGTTCAAATAGACAAGACAATAGATTATACTTAGCGAAACATAGTTCATGTAGACTTCATCAACTCTTTCCCTGATAACTTTACTTAGCAAAACGTATTTTAGCAGGTTTAATATAAATCATAAAAATAAACATTATTACACATAAAACATCAGATTTTTTTATTACTGATCCGTTTTTTCTTATGTATTTTTTGTCTAAAACATAAATGAAACATATAACTTGTATAATGCTTATTAGTTATAATTTATACTTACTTACTTACAATTTATACTTACTATTATATTAGAGTTCATCAATTGTGACTCTGATCAGTTTACTTAGAATAAGGGATATTTTTTATGATTTTATGGAATAATGAAAATATTTGTAATTGAAATAAATAAATGTAGTTTTAATTTCATATTTGATGATATTGGTTCTATTAATTTTAAAAATCTAAAATACATAAAAAAACATAGAGATTGCTACATTAATTTTTTATACATCCAACAATAGTGTAGCTATTTTCATTTTAAGAACTATTAGATAATATTAGGGACATTTAGGTCTTTATTAGAAAGGTAGTTTTAAAAATCCAAAACACATAAAAAACACAAAGATTTCTACATTATTTTTTCATACATCCAACAATAGTGTAGCTATTTTCATTTTAAGAACTATTAGATAATATGAGGGACATCTAGGTAATAGAAACTTAGTTTTTATAGTAGTTAGTTCTTTGAAGTTGAGGCATTAACATGCAGAGTTTGAAAATGTTATGAGTTGATATATTAGATAATATTAAGGACATATAGGTCTTTATTAAAAACTTAGTTTTTTTAGTGGCTAGGCCTTTGAAGATGAGGAATTAACATGTAGAATTTGAACATGATATGAGTTTATTTGTGTATTCTTGTAGATATCATCTCAAATGAAAATAGATAATAAATTAACAATAATCATTTAAAGAACTATTAGATAATATTAGGGATATCTAGGTTCTTATTGATATCTTAGTTTTTATAGTAGCTAGGTTTTTGAAGTTGATTAAAATTAACATGTAGAAATTGAGATGGAAATAGATAATAAATTAGCTATAAACATTTAAAGAAATATTAGATAATATTAGAGATATCTAGGTCCTTAGTGAAATCTTAGTTTTTATAGTAGCTAGGTTTTTGAAGTTGATTAATTAACATGTAGAAATTGATATTTCTGTAAATTTGTAGATATCATATTCAACGGAAAGAGAGAAACCTTGAGACAAAAGCTTAGGTGGTTATCACATTTTTCGTTGATGTCCGAAATGAAAATCAAATATTATTGTGGTCACCTCTGGATTTAGGCTTATTGTATAGTTCACATTCAATTGATCATCGACGTGGCGATAGTGGTAGAGATGATTCCTCCTTATCATCTATGGTTGCAGTGTCATTGATATAAAGAAGGGTCATTTATCTTTATTTGTAGAAATGGGTCTTGGAGTATTCGGATTTATAGATATGATTGATCAAATCTACGACTCCTATTACTCCTCGACCCATATCTACAAATCTACACATAAAATTTAGAGGAAGCAAAAGTAGTAATGTTTTTACATGTTTCTTCTTCAAGGCATGTAATATTACCCAAATTGTTCTCTGATATATAAGTTTAATTAGTTTAAATAATTTTTGACATTTGTAAATTGCTTGTATATATGTTGAAGCTTGGGTCTCTTCAATCTTTCGAGGCAAAATGAAGACTCCATTGGAGGATAATGGTGGAATTGTAAGTTTAATATTTTATTTTATTTATTTTAGTTTAAAATAATTTAAATAGTTTGTAAGATTTATAAACTATTTGTATACATGTTGTAGCTTGGGTCTCCTCCACCTTTTAGAGGCAAAGAGAAGACTCCATTGAATGATAGAGAATTTGAGGTAATTTTGCTAATAATTGTATTGATCTTCTATATACTATTTTAATGTTTTAATGTTTTGATTTTAATTTAAAATTGTTTAAATAATTTATGATATTCATAATCTATTTTTATACATGTTTCAAATTGTTATGAGTCCAAGGGAAGACCCTAGTGGAGGATAGTGATGGACTTATTTGAATCAGACATCGAGGAGCTTAATTTTAGGATTATACACATGTTCATGAATGTTTTTTTATATTATATACATGTACATTGAACTTACATGTTTATGACTATTTTTTATTATTATATACATGTACATTGAACTCTAATGTTCATGAATGTTGTTTTGGATTATATACATACATACATTGATCTTAGATATTGTTTTTTGGATTATATACATGTATATGTAAAGGTTAGGAATGTTAGGAATGTTAAGAACGAATATGGGGAATGTTAACGTTAAGAGTTAAGTGAATTAAATTGACTATATAAACATGGGAAATGTTAGGAGAAAATGTGGGAATGGGGATGGAGAATGTTAAGAATGAATGTTACGAAGTTTAGATAGGTGCAATTATATGAATGTATGTATTAGTAAATTTATGTATGTTTGTATATGTAACATATTTTTAATGTTGAAAAGTTGAGAATTTTAGGAATGTTAGATGCAATATAATGTTAAGAATCAATGTGGGGAATGTTAGGAATCAATGTTAGGAAATGTTAGTAATGTTAGGAAGTTTTGATAGGCGTAAATATATGAATGTATGAGTGAATGTTAAGAATGGTTAGAAATGTTAAGAAGTTTTGATAGGAATATTTTTTATTACTAAATTAAAATTAGTAACTTGATTCTGAATTCTAATAAATTATAGCTCAATCCATAAATTTTCCAAGGTAACATTAGCAACTTGATTTTGAATTCTAATATTTTTTTATTACTAAGGTAACATTAGCAAGTTGATTCTGAACTTTAATAAATTAAAGTTCAATGAATTCATGATAGCCAATATTAACATAGAACAAGAAATGATATAGCTAAAAACATCGCAATGGAATTCCATCCTCAATTATCCGTTCATGGTCATATTTGGACAGTTTCCATTTTTTATTTTTTAAGCTTTTTTTTTATATAACTTGTTCCAATTTTATTCGAGATGCACATACTAAATGACTATACTGACAACATATAACATTAGGTTCATAATCTTGAAAGTAGACATAATTTTCAGTCATACGAGTCTGCTGCGAAAAATAGCCTTTTAAAATGATGGATCCTCTCTCGTATGTAAATCCGTTGTCATTGTAGTCCTCCAATAACTTCATTTTTCCTTCGGTGCATCGCATCAAATAATATTTTATATTTTCGTTGTTGTCTAAAGGTGCAATCATAGCGAAAATATATCCTGTGCAAATTACAATTGGCGTTGAAGTTAAGTGAATTAAATTGACTATATAAACATAAGGTGATGGAAAATATTGAAAAATCAACAACATCATTACCTTCTCTAACAAGATCTGAAATTCTATCGCCATCAGATGATATTTTTATTTCTTCTGATTCGAATTCTTCTATGTTTTCTAGTGGAATTTTTCCTTTTGGATTAATTTGTGTCTGTTTCCAATGTTTTACGTAGTTGTTTGTTATTTTTTTACAAACTTCTGTAGATTCAACATTTTCAGTGCAAATATGACAAAAACATGTTTGTTTTCTACTGTCAAATGCAAACATGTTTTGGAAGGATTTTGTTTAAATAGAGTGAAGTTTTCTAGTCCCATGTATGGTGCTAGCCTCGTATGGTATTGATCTATCTATATCTTGGACCCCAACAAGAAAAAAAAAACCTACACAATAAATGATAAATCACAAATGACAACTTTTAATGTTAGTGTACAAATACTTCAATGTTAGTACATACATTTTTTAAAATTGACAGTTAATATAAATTAAAAAAATAAGGTACATACCTGTGCACATCTTTTGATTTTTGAATACAATCATGGCTTAGATTTGATTTACACCATTGGACAACCTCTGCAGTTGAATGAAATCGTCTAGAAGAATGGTTCATTTGCCATCTTCGAAGTGATATTTTTACACATGCTCCTGCACCATCATGTTCACCTTTTCCATGTCCAGTTTCAAAGAAATTCCAGCAATTTTTAATGTTCATTGCTTTATGAAGTCGACATAACCAAAAAAATGATCGTGAAGATTTAAATTGTCCCGCACATCCATCCAACCATATCCAATGTTGATTGAATTTAACTTTACGACTTTTTAGTGAATCATAGAAAAAAATTTCAATACAATGTTGAACAAAATGTGTATCATGTGTACGATCATCGCTGATATAAAAGTGATATTCTTTAATCACATCTCGATTGTCACACATGCTTTCAATTCCATTAACATGTTGTTGATAATGTCTATATAGAACATGGAAAAATATCGAAACTTGGTCAGAATGATAGTATTCACTTTGAATCTCTTTTTGTGCAGCAAATGTGTAGTTTTCTGCAAAATCAACTATAGACAAAATTGTTCCAGTTGGAAAAATTTCACGGGAATGTTTGAATTGAAGGTCTTTCCATCATGCTCTATGTGAATGCTTGGTGTACTTATAAATTTCACTTTCAAATTTCTTGAGAAAATTTGTCACACATATTTTATCTTCTCGCAATTCAATTCTTTTGGAATGTGCATCACTAGAACTTGTAGAATAATTGTTGTATTCATATCTTCTCCAATCAATGGTTACATTTGAAAGCAACTCATCATTATCGATAGGGTATTTATTGTGGAATAAAACAATATTTCCACAACCATGACAATGTTTTCCATTGACACATTTCTTATTATAAAATACTTCATCATGATTTCTCTCACATAGGGTTTGAGATATGAATTCACGTACTGTGGGCGAAGGTGGTGAATTTGTCCAAAATATTTTACCAAATTCAAGAAACATGTCCTAATATAATTGAAATTGCACATGATAAAGAAAACAACATGTGTCACATATAGTAATAGGTCTAACATACCAAGGTTTTTGTTGCACAAATGTAGTAATCGACATATTAATTCCACAATGATCTTCCTTGAATTTATTGAACAATTGTACTTGTGTCATTTCCATTATATGTTTTGGACGGCTTTCATATACATTTCGTGATACTCTTTGTTGTATCACATCCCTTGAATTTGGTGAAACTCGAGCATGTTCAACCAATATTTATGTACAATATCTTTAACACCTTCTCCCATTTTATCTTTGTAAGGTTGTCTACAAATAATTGCCCAGCAAGCAAGTTCATCATTTTCATCTATTTGCATTCTGAATTTGCTATGTTTGTATAATGTCTTTCTTGAGGTTCCAATTGCTTGTGCTAGTTGTGTTGTCAAACGTTTTTATCTAGTACTAGCTGAAACAATTGCTGTCTGAATTGCTCTACGTTTAGCACTGATATCTTTCTTTCTAGATTTTCTAAATTTTTCTATTGCATCACCTATATTTTCTATCACATTATGATTCAGTTTTGACTCTTTTATCGCATTGTAAATACCCAATAATGATGTAGCACCTTCTAACTTCTTGGACACCAATAAACATCTCAAAATTTGCTCTTGTCCTACTATTGAACAATCCTTGAGAATATCATCATAAATTTTTGTAGCACGATATCGTGTAACATGTATGGGTAATTTTTCTCCATATTTGTCGCAATCAATGTCTTCTAAGATTTCATCATCAATGGTGAAAGTACCTATACATCAAATTAAATTTAGTTTAACATATGTCCAAAAATACAATTCATTATAAAAAATGAATTTCAAAAATACATGATATATACATATGAGGTCCAATTTCTGGATCTTGGTTTTGATCTTCAATATTGACTTCATCAACATTAACATGTAAATCACTATTTAAATCAACAATGGTCTCTTCAACTTCCATTTGTTCTTCTTGTACCCTATTTTCAATTTCCATTTCATCAACATTGTCATGTAAATATGTTCTTATATCTTCATTTATTTCTTTAGTTTCTGCAACCCTTGCTCTTTTGGCTGTATTTCTGAGTTTTTGTTTTTCCCTATTAGCATCGTCATCACGTTTACAATCACTTTTTTTTTTTTACGGTTTCTTTTATTGCCCATGATTGCTTAATCTCCTTTTGAAAAACCCTTGGAAAAAAATAAGAACACCTTGTAAAGAAATATTCTTTGTAAAACAATTGGAAAAAAAAACTCTTTTAAAAAAAAACCTTATTTGAAAAAACTTATATAAATATTTTGGAAAAAAAAAACTCATTTGCAAAAATACTTTGCAAATAAACTCTTTGGAAAAGACCCATTGCAAAGCACCTACTTTGCAAAAATACCTTGGAAAAAAAACTTTTTGAAAAAAAAACAACTCTTTGGAAAAAAACCCATTGCAAACAAATAACCTACTTTGGAAAAATATCTTGGAAAAATACTTTATGAAAAAACTTCTTGCAAAGAAATAACTTCTTTTCAAAATTAATTTAGAACACAAAATCTTTGGCAAAAATGCCTTGGGAAAAACCTCTTTGAATGTACCCCTGGATTATAATTATGAGTTAAAATACCTTCTAAAAACCCTTTGGCAAAATAAATCTCCTCTAAAAACTCCTTCAAAAATACTTTTACTTATACAAAATGAAGAGGTGAGAAAATAATGAGGCTCTTTCATTTTACTTATACGAAATGAAGAGGTGCAAAAATAATGAGGCTCTTTCGTTTTACTTATAAGAAATGAAAAGGTGCAAACATAATGAGGCTCTTTTGTTTTATTTATACGATTATTTTTTCCGGCTAACGAATTTTTTTTTGCACTTAGTTTTTTGGTCGAACAACCTTATTTGTAACGTCTCCATTACAGAAAAACATTGTTCGGCCGAATAATTATTCGGTCGAATAACCTTTGAAACCTGTAACCTGCACAGTTTTCAGGTTTCTCCATTTTCGGAAGGTAAAATGGATGCCTTACACTACAAATCGACTGTCGGACTTGATACCTTTAGTTTCATCATTAAATCTACTTTCCATAAGTATAGATTTTGTTGTGTATAGGCGAGATCCGATATTTTTATTTTTTTTGTTTCTTAACATGTGTCGAGTTTAGTTTCATCTCTTTCAAAATGCGGTGAAATGAAAAATATATAACTTTAAAAATACACCACCAAAAAAATTGAAACAAATATGGTGCACTTAATTGGAGTGCCTACTTCAAAAGGGTATTCGTATATTTTTAAGTTTTATAGTCAATTGAGAGAAAAGTGGCGCAACCAAAAACATGTTTAAAACCGACAAGGTTTTCCCATTGATCGAATTCAAAAAAATATTATAATTAGTATATAGATCCGTTGGTTACAAAGTTATAGTCATTGCAATAGTATATTGTGTGTAGATTGTCGTAGCATATTTGTTTTTTGCAAAACATGACTTTAACAATGATTTTACGGGCGCAACCAAACATGACTGTTTTTTAGTCCTTTCATTTTATAAGGACACATTTCCAAACATTTTCCAAAACGACATATCAAATGTCAATAAAAAAATTCAAAAAATTATGGATAGAAAGCTAACATAATTCTCTAAAAGTTTTGTTTTTAATTGAAAGTGAAATTCTAAATGAAAATATCACTTTCGTTCGCCCAAAGTTGAAAAACATGAAAAAATCAAATTTATTTTCTCATAAGACCCCCCAAAATAGACACACCCATCTTCATGGATTCACCCGTAGAGAAGATGAGTATGTCTTGTGTACTGTATTCATTATAAGTAGGGAAACTCATGTTTTCGATGCTGAGAACTAGATTGTATATTTCCCAAGTAGTGAGAGTTGTTAGTTGATTCATGTAAATCCTATTAAGGTTCATTGGAATTCTATGAAGTGGATACTCATATATTTAAGAGGCACTTTATATGCTTCTATTTGATCTAGATTGAAATTTTTTAAAATTAAAGGTTTTGTATATTTTGATTTTGGTGGAGATAAAAGAAGGACAAAAGTGTACCACATGATACACTTTCACTCTTTCTAGTGGAGCTATAAGATGGACATCTAAGTTGCAGCCAATGTTGGACTTATCAACCAATACAATAATAGAATATGTGGTAGAAAATAAGGCCAGTAAAGAGGAATAAACCATCTGCGATGAGGCGAGACGACTCTCTCGTGGCTAGGGCCAAACCCTAGCCACCCTGCGTTCCTCCAGGATGTGTGCTGCCCCTGCGGCTCCTCCAGGCTGCGTGCATCCGCTGAAGCTGTCTCTTCCGCGCCCAGCAGTGTTGCGTTTTGGAGCTGTGTTTGTAGCTGCGTTTTTTTTTTTTTTTTTTGCCTTTCTCATCCGCTGCGGCCATGCATTCCCCTTCCTCCGGTGGTCGGGCCATGGATCCGTTGGAGGCTTTCAGAGTTCTTGTTAGATCTGCAGGCCCTAGGGAAAAGGCCGCCCCTCCTACCAAGTTTGTTAAAAATATGGAAGAGATCCCTTCTCTGGAGCTCTCCCCCTCTGATTCGTGCCGCATGGCCCTTATGCTCTCAGAAAAAGACCTCATTGGCAAGTTCACTGGTCTGTGGCCCAATCCCAAAGCAGTGGATCAATGGATTGCAGAACGTTGGAGCCCCCTGGCGCCCTCCCATATCTCTTTATGTGCTGCAGGAAGAGGGTATTTTGTGTTTATTTTTGAGAACAAAGAAGAGCGGGATCTAATCTTCAGATCTGGACCATACTTCATGGGATCGAGGGGGCTGTTCTTAGCTCCTTGGTCTCTGGATTTCAATCCTGAAGCAGAGATCATGGCTGCCCCGGGTTTGGGTCCGGCACCCCCATCTTCCTCTTCATCTTTGGGGGAAAATCTCCCTTGCTGACATAGGAAACAAGCTCGGCCATTTCCTGGATAGCGCGGAGCCTAAAGGGGATCAGTACACCTGTGCGCGCATTTGTGTTGAGGTCAATCTCGAGAAAGGGCTCCCGGAAGCCCTTCATCTCACCTTGGGCAAATGGAGTCACATCCAAGAGCTGGACTATGAGCATATTCCCTTCAAATGCCTCCGGTGCCATGTTTACGGTCATTTCGTGAAAAGCTGCCCCAAAGCCCCGGTGACGGTGGCTCCTCCCCCAGCCAATGGGGCAGACTTCCAGCCAATTTCCAATAGGCGAAGGGCTCCCCGAAAAAAAGACTCCAAATCAGAGGTGCCTACCGCAGAAGAATCTACCCCAGCTAATAAAAACAGATTTGAAGCCCTTCAAGAACTCGATGACCAGGAACCAGAAGCAGCAGTAGCGGTTGAAGAGACGTTGGAGCCAGGTCCAGGCCAGGAAAAGGAAGCACCAGCAGCAGAAGAGGTTCCAAATGTGCGTATCCCCCCTGGTACCACGGAAGACCCCACACCTGAGTCCTTTGGCTCGAAGAAAGATCCTATCGATTTGGGTGGCGAGAACTCAGCCCAGGTTGGGCTGGCATCCTTGGTCCCTTCCTTAGAGGAAACCTCTAAATCTGAAGACTTTTCCGCTCCTTCTCCTCCCCTCACCAGAGGATGCAAGACAAATAAAGAATGCAGAGAAAAGGAAGTAGCCTCAAACATCAGTGCGGGCTCTCAGAAGAAACTGGATCTTTTCATTAAGGGACACTCCTCTCTGCCGATTTAATGCTTTGCTTCTGTATTCTTCTCTGCTCACAATTTGTGAGAGTCTACTCTTGTAAGCAGTACTTTT